>JAHHFK020002733.1:0-108648 GCA_024533555.2 Aedes koreicus | reverse complement strand
CTTCCGAACTGTTTCCGTATCTACTCGCAAGCGCGAGGTATTTTGCGACTGTTCGTTTAGCTGAGCAAACAAACCGGCACAATCCTCAACGAAGAAATCAACAAACGAATTGAAACGAAAAAAAAAACAACAATAAACCGAAAACCGCGATAGAGTTCTCAATATTTTTCTACGGGTCAATTCTGTGTGTTTCTGTGCGAGAATGCGATTCTGTTCGTTTTTGGCTAACAAATCAATAACATAAACAACCCGAAACCCGAGAGATGATCCGGCTACTACTGTACTGTTAGAAAGAAGTCAAAAGTCAAGAGATTAAGTTGTTTGTTTGTTTCGGTTCTTGGGCTGTTTTTTTTAATACTTAGAGAAGAGAGAAGAATAATGGCGAGTCTGTTTTCGAGGCTCGACGATGGATCGGTACCTTCCAGCATACGGCAGTGATATTCCAGCGCTTCGCCGGAGCGCCCGGTCTGTGGGATCACACCCGGACCAGGCCCAGCACCGGAAACGCCAGCGGCAGCTCCAACGGTGGCCGACGACGCGGTGGCACTGTTCAGCGGTGGCGACGACGCGGACAACGACGCACTGTGATCGGTGTCCATAAGATTCGAAGTGTCCTCTGCACTCTGCATTGCCTGCGTTTACGTGAATGATTTATTCTGTCAACTTGCAGCTCTTTCTGGCTTTTTCTTTCTTTCACTTGGGGGGCTGAATCAGTTCTTGTGTTTTCTTCTTCTTCTTCACGGAAAATCACCTTTTCGTTGACGTTGAAAAATACTCCTGCTTTAGCTCTATTTGTTGCGCGACGATTTTTTTTCTTTTTCAGCCGGACGGTGCACGGCACCACTTACGAAAAAAACAACTTTCACTAAATTCTTCTGTGCTGGTACTTTTCTCTCTCTCTTTTTCGCACGTAGAGCGGCACAAATACGGCAACCGTAGGTTTACTTCTTGCTTAATGATTGCTTTTGATGACTGGATGAGGTTGAAATATCTGAAAACGAAAAATAATAAAACATACTATTTTAGTTTATTACTGTTTAACCTCGAGGAGTTTTTAACATCATTTAACATACGTTGCTTGGGTTCGACGTACTCTGTAAAATCGCTTGCTTTCCCGGTTAAGACAGATGCAAATATTGAAATTGCTAATTTCAAATTAGTAAGCCTCCTAAGATTTCAAGTAATTGAATTTAATTTTGCACAAATAGTTGAAAGCATGTACGACAATCATCATGAGAAACCCAATATTTGTGTGTCGATCTAATAACTTTGCCTTACATAACTTTTTGTTTAAATGTAATGTTGTTAATGGCTTTGAATACAGCTCGTCCATTGCTAAACATCAACTTTGGATTCAAGCCTTCACTATTAAGACTCAAATTGTCACAAACAATAATAAAACCAAACATTACATGAATCATTCTTTGATCATTAATATTGAAAAAAAAAAACGCAAATTGTATTTCTCTAGAACTGAACGTTAATTCCCCGTCAGTTCATGTGAAGGAAATAGTCCTCAATTTTTTTGAGTCTGGCCGATCACATTCCCGGAGTTCACTGATGCTGTTTCAAGAGCGAAGTCATAAGTCGATCTATTGAACATGGAGGTAACTAGTTTTATCCAGACAACGATGAACGTCAGCCAATACACCTTAAATAAATGCAAGAAACGCCCGTACATCGATAAGATCAAGCGGATCATTGTACGAAAGGGAATTTTTGAGTCCCACTACAGTTACTCTGTTGTTGAAGAAGGTGAAATTCAAAGCTGTTCACTGTTCTCTAAAAAGCTGCAGCATCAGCTTACCGCAGAAGTTTTCAAATTGGAAGACACGCTGAAAACCCAAAAGAACCCTGTTGGATTGGATGCTGCTCGCAAGGATACGCTTCTAGGTGTGATTTCACCTCTCATCCGCGAGGAGCAGAAGATATTCTGGGAAAGCCTATTAAGCAAGAATAAGTGTATGTCACTTTTGTTGAATATCTTTTTTCTTAACTAAATTCGAATTACCAACGATTGGGTAGCTCAGTGGTTACCCGTTCTGCTTACTGAGCAGATGGTCGGGAGTTCAATCCCAGGTCCCGTCCCGTCCCGCTTCTTGCCATTTGTCACCTGCCTTTTTCTATCACCACTAGATTACAAATAAAAAGCGCAGTCTACTGCGCTTTCTTTCATTGATCGGCAACACTTACCACAGTGCATCCATGATCTAAAAATAACCTGCCTCACTAACACAACTATCCTTCCCTTGGCAATTATCAAGATGCAGTGGTGATCACGGTCTCTAATAATAACAACAATTGTCAAACTAATCATCCTTCTTCCCCCCTCCCCAAAAGACCGTGAGGACGTGACCGGCGCCGGTACTGATCTATAAATAGAATTGGTGAACTTGTACATTGGATATGTAAAGCTACTCCCAAGCTCCATCTTATGTGGTTCTCTGTGCAATTACACTAGTTCTGTCAGTAACGGAGTAGCAACTACGAAAATTGCACGGTCTTTTTTTTAATACATTTGAATTACCAACGATTGTTTCATTTGCCCGCATACAATAGTACCACTCGTTAAAATCACAACACAAAACAACAGAGGCCATAATAACTGAAAATTTTCATCAGTTTCTTAAGGAATAGCTTTTTTTTTCTTTTCTCTTTTTTTAAGAAATAGCTAATGGGACTGTTATGCGGGTGCTTCCAATATAAGACGCACATGATTTGGCATTTTAGGGTTAAACCAAAAGTGATGAAAGTCAAATGGGACTGTTATGCGAGTGGGGGTGAATCTTTTTCGACCACAACTTCTTCTGGAGCCCATAGTAGGCACGACATCCACTGATTATGCCGCTTCGAACTTCACGGCTGTTGTTGTTGTTGTCTGTCGTAAACAATGATCTGAGGTAGATGACTTCTTCCACAACCTCGATGGCATCCCAGTCTTTCGTTGCCCTGCTTCCTAGGCGGGACCTGTCGCGCTCTGTCCTTCCTACTAGCAAATACTTTGTATTCGATACGTTCACTACCAGTCAGAATTTTGTGCTTCGCGTTTTAGGCAGGTGTACAGTTCTGCCACCGTTCCAAAGTTTCTGACGACAACATTCATATCATCCGCGAAACAAACAATTTGACTGGAGCGTGTGAAAATCGTACCCAGGCTGTTGAGCCCGGCTTTTCGAACGACGCCCTAAATCTGTGTGGTAAATACTGTCGTACGCCACCTTAAAATCGATGAACAGGTGATGTAACGGAACTTGGTATTCACGGCATTTTTTGAGGATTTGCCGTACTATGAAGATGTGGTTCGTTGTCGTGCACCCGTCGGTGAGACCGGCCTGATAACTTCTCACGAACTCATCTTCTGTTGACGATAGACGACGGCAGATGATCTGGGATAGCACTTTGTAGGCGGCGTTTAAAATTGTGATCGCTCGATAGTGCTCACTCTACTTGTCGTCCTGCTTGTAGATGGGGCATATAACCCGTTGATTCCACTCATCCGATAGCTGTTCGGTTTCCCAGGTTCGGACTATCAGACGATGCAGACAGATAAACAGCTTCTCCGTGCCTATTTTGATGAGTTCAGCTCCGATACCATCCTTACCAGCCGCTTTGTTAATCTTGAGCTGTTGGATAGTATCCTTAGCTTCTTCCAGTTTGGAAGCTGATTCGTTCCCAGCGTCCACTGTGCTGACGTAAGCATTTTTTCCGCTGCCTTGGTCTTCTGCGCTTGTGTCCTCTGAACCATTCAGGTATGCATCGTAGTGCAACTTTCACCTATCAATCGCCTCACATCCATCCGTCGGATTGCCCCCATCCTTATCTTTACACATTTCGGCTTGAGGCATAAAGCCTTTGCGTTGAGCTTCAGATAGAACTTCCGCGTTTTTTGAGTGCGATGCAGTTGTTGCATTTCCTCACACTCCGATTCTTCCAGGCGGTATTTTTGTCTCCCGGAATAGGCGGGTTTGCTTTTGCCGCTTTTGTTCATAACGGTCCACATTCTGCCGGCTCTCATGCCGCAGCATTACTGTTCGCGCTGCGTCCTTCTCCTCCAAAACCTCCCTCCACTCCTCGTCGAACCAATCGTTCCAGTGGCGCTGTTTCACATACCCGACGACGTTCACAGCTGCATCGTTGATAGCTGCTTTCATATTATTCCAGTAATCTTTCGTACGTTGTTAACGAGGAAAGTTTTAGTTCCAGCAGTACGTTGTTGAAAGTTACTGCTGGACAACTGGACGAACTTTATCCGGTGGGTCACTGGCTCGAACTCTTGTTTTGAAGTCCCACACAATCGTCGATTGTGTGGGACTTCAAAACAAGAGTTCGAGCCAGTGACCCACCGGATAAAGTTCGTCCAGGTTATCGTGCGTGACAAACACGGTTGCTTTGTCTCATGAGCTGACCAACAGTGGGGAATACTGTACCTATTAGCTCAAACAAACGATCAGACGATCGCTGAATAATTGGAAGAATGCAGTTACTACGATTCTTCGACAGTAGTCGAATAGCCATTAGCGCTGTGGATTGTGCTGCTAGCAGTTCAAAAGGCAAGGTTCCAGCTTCGGCCATTACCGAGTATATCGGGCTGGTTACGAAACCATTTTGTTGTAAGTAGGGGCGAGGGTCTGCAGGGTTGTCGATCCTAATTGGTCACTATACAGACGGTTCCAAGTGTGAAGAAACGATAGAAGGCGCATTCCATACAAATGGTTGAGAAGGAACGTATAGCTTCACGAAAAATTGCAGTTTTTTTTTCTGCAGAGGCGTTTGCTTTTGAGATGGCTGTTTCGATTCCAAACATTAACAAGGAAATTGCAACCCTGGCTAATTCTGCGAGCTGTTTTCTAGCCTTGGAAGCAGGAACATCAAAACACCATGCATGCAGGAAATTGAAAAAAAAAAATAGTGCAAATTTAACTCGTTCGATTTTGTTGGATTCTTGGACACGCCGATATCAATGGAAACGTCGCAGCCGATCGATTAACCAACGAAGCTAGGAGACAACCCCCCCATCGATATACCTATCCCAGGTGAGGACGGTTGGAAGGCACTGAAGGAAGACATACGGCGCCATTGGCATAACCAGTGGTTCCAATCTAGAGACGTAAAACTGAGGGTAATAAAACAAGATACACACCCTACATGGACCGATCAAGGTAGTGCAGCTGACCAACGTGTGTTAACACGACTGAGGATTGACCACACGTGGTTTACCCATACTTTCCTGTCGCAGAAAGAACCTCCGCTCACTTTCGAATGCTGTGGAACTGTACTGGATGTGAACCACTTAGTTCCATATTGCAAAAAAATACGAAAAAGAAAGACAAGAGAACGACATCAGCTTTACAAGTTTACTAGAGCCCTGAATAATGCAGAAGATAGAATCACGAAATCATTGAAGTTTTAAGCGAAGAGCAAAGAAGATGAGAAGTGAATCAATGGAAACAAACAATGGTTGAAAAAGATAAGAGACGCTGAAAAAGTGAAAACAAGTGAGAAGAGAAGCAGAATGAGAAAGTTTCAAATTAAGCAGATGCAGTAGCAGAAGAAGAAAAGTGGATCAAAAAACACAAAAAACAGTAATTTGCGAGAAACAGTGGAAAAGAAAGAAAGAAGAAGAAGAAGAATACTAGAGAAAGTGACTTGAATGCATTAGAAGGTAAACGAAACAAAAGTAGATGGAAAGTGGAAGTGGAGGTGAATAAGCAAAATAAGTAAACAAATAAGAAGCGTAAACAGAGAAACAAGAGAAGAAACTGGAGAAGAAAAACAGAAGAAGGCAAGTTAGGGTAGAGAAGAAAAGAATCTGGAAGAAAGGTGAAGAGAAGAAACGAAAGCAAAACCACGGATATTATTGAAGATGTGTGGAAGAAGTAAAGTAAATCGAACATTTTGATAAAGAAAATAGGAATCCGTAGAAATAAGTAGCTCAAATCACTAGAAACCTGGATGTTTAAATAATGATGGGATTATTATGCAACATTTAAGCCACGAATGCCCCCGCAGTTTTACAATCACTAGCGCCACGGTAGGTTCTGACGTCGATTATGTCAGAGAAGTGCCGTTCATCAATCAAAATAGTAAATAGTAGACATTTTATTGTTATTTTTTTTCGTACCTCAGGACGACCAAAACGGCCCTTTTTATGGCCACAATAACTTTCAAAGGAAGAGTTATTATGTTGTAATATGTTTACTTCAATACGAGAAGGATTTCTTATGAACTTAAGAAGAATCACATTTCCCTCAACCTGAACGAAACGAAATCAGTGCCTAGCATATTAATAATGGGAATCCTGCAGCTCTATAAAACGGAATCCTTGGTATATCTATAAAAAGGAAATGAAAAAGTGTAATATTTTCATACATATGATTATTAGTTGTATGACAACAGTCCGTACAGTTCGTTCCGAGAACAGCCGTATATGAGTTCTACTGTTTGCATAGTTGTTAAATTAATTCTAAAGCAAGTTTTAGATACATTTAATGATTATTTATGTGTTTTTTTTTTCGCAAAGGCCTCTGTGAAGCTAGAACTCAATTCCATCATCACACGAATTCTGCTGCTGCTTTGCATTTGAAGACAAGCCTTTTCCCGCATTATAGTTGCCGTGATTCTTCTCGTTCTAACTCGACAGAAAGAAGGCAAAAACGTTATCAACTTTTCGGCCTCTTTTATGCGAGAGAGTGAAACCATCTCCTAGAGATCCCTATACATAATTTTAGATTTGATATTTTCACGGCCACAATGGACCTCGTCTGCTGTCCAGAAGCTTTAATTTTCAAACGCTTCTGATCCGGACTGCATTGCTTGGTGTGTACTCAAAAGAAGCTCAGTTTAATTCTCCTACCCGTTTTCAAAACTGTTCAATATCTCATTATAACAAGGGGTACATCCGAAATATTGGAAAACTTCGTTTATGTGCCGATCTACAAGAAAGGACACAAGCAAAGCAGGGAGAATTTCCAAGGAATGACATCTCTTTGTGCCTGCTCGAAGGTGTTCGAGATAATCATCAACGTCGATCAGTTTTAAATTTGATGTCACAGGAATAAATGTTTGATATCAATTATGATCTTTTAACCGTTAAAACGACCAAAACGACAGCAACCTGAGTAATCATTATCGGCAACATCATATAGTTTTCTGTTTGATCTCATACTCAACTCGGGAATCTAACCACGTAGTTTTAAGTTTCATTAACAAAATCTCAACAACCAAAAGATTGACACACATTTGTTTACAAGGTTTTCATGGATTTTTACTGGAGTAGTTTCCACTTTCTAATGGAATTTCCCATCCAATTTACACGAAATTTATTTAAGAAATGGCTCTTGGAGTTTGTGGCTTCATAGCTTAAAATTTAATAAATAAATACAGGTAACTGTATTTAACTTAAAAATCCCCAACACAATACCTAGTTAAAAATAACTACGGTAACAAAAATATTTAAGAAGTAATCGATATACAATGCTATCTGTTAAATTCTTCAGTTGAACCAACTTTCAAAATATGAGTTGTATCGATATTTTCTCTTAAGTGGATTGGATTGGATTCCTTTATTAGAGAGAATTTCAGCCTGTGGCGATTTGTTTCTACACGAGAGTAACATTAGATAACTTATTCTACTAATATTACAGACAGTAATGATTTCAACAAAACACGTTTATTATATCTAACTGTTTCGTCTACCCGGTGTTTTATACTTAGCTGAACAGGCCCCGTTCGGCCACCGACTAAGCGAATCTCAGTACGATTTGTAACGTGGCCCAATTAGCCAACATCAATCAAGCACCACTAGTTTATGTTCGTCAGCATAGTAAAAAAAAAAAACGACCACCACACCATCACCACCCACATTCGTGGAAAACCCCTCTCGCATGCAGAAACGCTTTCATAACAACCGCACTAGCCGGGCTCCACTGTAAGATCACACTCCGTTTTTATTTTTCCTCAGCAGCACTCTTCACATGCCCCAGTTACGCATGGAAAATGGTGACGCCTAAAAAAAATTCCACTCGCACCAAATTCGTGTGAAATTTTTGCACTCTCGGTATGGACTAGAAACCTTTTCCGAAAAACTTCCAGCCACGCAAAATCGCACCCAAATTCCTCGGGGCAACCATTTTTATTCCTCGCCTTTTGATTTGCAACGAGTTGGCGAGCAAGAAGCACTTTCTGACGTGAACATTCGCTCCCAATCAATGGTGTATGGGTGAAGGTACTTGAACCCCCCATTTTAATATCTGCTGCCTGGTGCTTCTTGCCTTTAGCTGGTTGGTTGGCAAATTTAAAACACGGATTTTCCCTACGGAAAACACCTCTCCCCGGCGGAAAATATCACAAACGAACGGGTCTCACCTTGCACTACACTTTCCGGATGTTTAGAATCACTTTTTCTCCGGATTTAGTCTTGAATTTTGCACAAAACGCACCACCGTTGGCTCAGCGAGGAAGCCACTTTTACCATTTTCAGATCGCGATTGAGGATTTTTTGGTCACGACGACGACGACGACGACGACGACGGCAAATGAAATGGGGAACAAAAATTTCCCTTTTTCGGTCAGTGTGTGTGAGTTAGCTAGGAGGTGAACACGAAGCGACTATCAATCGAGACGGTGGTGGGTGTGCATTCGGCTGAGCAGTTATGATGCGCTTGGAAGTGGCACCAGACTTCGCCAGGGAAAGCGTTAGAGAGATGGAGATGGGTATAGGTATACTGTTTTGTTGCTGTCTCGTTCGGTTCCATGGCTATGTTAAATCCTACGGCTGTGTTGATGAGACACCTGACGAGTTTACGGTTGTGCCTGGAATGTGTTGGTGTAAGCAGGTTTGACAAATGTGAGATCGTGTTGTCGTGCGTCTGGCTTTGTTCCCTCTTTTGGGGTGGGATCCCATGCAGCAAAGTTATGAATGAGTACGAATAGGGCATGAATGGATGTCGTCCTCGAAGTGCCGCACTATGTTGAAACAACAGTGAACCAATTTATGATTTTAATGTTCTACAACAGTGAACCAATTATTTATTGCTAGTTTCCTATTAATTGCTAGTAAAAGTACGTTCACAGTACGTCCTATATTACGTGATATAGTGCATTTATATCATCACTATATTACGAATATCAACAGTAATATCCCAAACATTCGATCTGACAACCTATATTAAGAATACCACATGGTATAGCTCATACTATCATCTCATATACTTGATATAATTCTAAAAAGCAGTGGTTGGCAAACCAGCTACAAAAGAGCTGGACGAAATCATTCAATCTCCAATGGCACGTTTCCTTTTGATTGAATCAAAACAAAACACAATTTTCCAATTGGAATAATTCCACCATCGTATTATAAAGGAAATTTAAAATCAATTCGACAAAAAAATTTCATTAGGGTCTAACAAACAAACGTAAACAATGGCTTTTACCGCGAATTTTTCGTCATTGCAAACTCGCCTAATCAATTCACCACGGTTATTTCGGAGAGGAAGAGTTCACATATCCAATAGATTTGGAGGCTTACATGGGGAGCCATTGTGCCACAAGAAACTTAACTTAGAAGCCATTGTTTACGTTTGTCAGTTAGAAAATCTTTTGAATAACTTTATACATATATGCATAATATGCATCAAATATTCATCGAATGAAACAAACTGCAGCGAAATTATTATTTTCCATCCATTTTGTGGATTTTGCACCCAATTAAACCCCCGGCAGAAAACTATAGTTAGATAAAAAAAAAGTTCACACCATTTTCACCGTAAATTGGTTCCTTTTTGCAGGTACAATTTTCTTTAGTGGGTACGTATTTCAGCGTGCCGTAAATCCGAATCCGAACCCATTCCTTTGTTTTATCCATCCGTTCTCTAAAACAATCAACCATAACACCGCGAATAACAAATGAGCAACCCCGTAAAAGCAGCGGAAGTTCGTCTAGGATGTGGCAGGATTCGGCAGTTGGCCCTGTTGAATATCTATAAAATATCCCAAAAAAAAAAACCCGAATGCAGCTCTGCGAATGCGTGCCGCGCACGTTTGCTCACCCCACGAGTGCTAACCGGAAAATTACGATCGAAACCAGTGAAATCCTGATTGAAAGGTCACAGCATCGAATAATGGATATGGCTTGGATCAACGGATTGGTCTTGAGGGATAGGGCTGGTAGTCAGGCTATTCTGCTACCTCAGTATGGAAGAGTGACACCTACCAGAAATGGCACATAGGCTTATGGTGCGACTGTCCTCGTCCCGGTAAAATCTTGGCATTCCTCCGGGTACGTTCGAAGCTCGTTACCAGTGTTGGGAAGAAACACATGATGGAGGTAGTCAGAAACTGGGTCGACGAACTCTATGATTATGTAAAGGCAGGCACAATGGTTACAGGGAAATCAAGGAGATGGTGACGCGTGTCAACTCGGCCATGATTGCAGCCGAACGTGAGCAGGACGCACTGAGGATGAGAGCAAAGACTGCCTAAAAAGTTCTGGAGGACAACAAAAAGGCAACGGAGAAGGGCCAGTACCCGAAGACGCTGAAAAAATTCCTGAATCCACGCTTTTGATGAAAAGAAAAAAGAACATACCCCAGGAGAAGAGGAGGAGCAGAAAAAGCACAAAAACGTTGAGGAGAAAGAAAAAGTCAGTGGATGGCACACTGTCGGCTACCAGAAAGAGAAAAAGAAGAAGCAAACAGCAGCAAGTGAAAACGCCAGGTGTGCTTCTTCTCGACCTCTTCAAGAGCGAAGCAAGGGCGACGCTCTGATTGTTGAGGTAAAAAGTAGAATGACGTACGCTGAACTCCTTCGAAACGTGAAAGCTGATCCGGAGTTGAAGGAACTGGGGGAGAATGTGGTGAAAATCAGACGCACCCAGAAGGGTGAGATGATCTTTGAGTTAAAGAAGGATCCTGCCATCAAGAGCACAGTTTTCAAGACGCTCGTTGAAAAGTCTCTTGGTGAGCAGGCGATAGTAAGACCTCTATCCCAGGAGACAGTGATCGAGAGCACAAGATTGACAACAGAAGACGAGCTGAGCACGGCGCTGATGGGACACTGCGATCTTGGAGATGCACCAATGACAATCCGGTTGAGGAAGGCATACGGTGGCAGGCATAACCTCAATAATTGTGACATAGATCAGCAACTGTTGTGGCAGTCAACAACAGAAACAAAGTGTGACTTCGCAATCATTGCGGAACCGTATCGTGTTCCTCCGGATAACGGAAACTGGGTGGCAGAACTTCAAATAACTGGAAGGAACATGAAATAAATAGTGATTTCAGATCATCTAAATATGAAATAAATTTTACTCAATATTCAACATCACATTCTGGCAACAAGCCTAGATGTGAGAAAGAGCTGATGAAGACATTCCCTCCGGTACACGCGAACAAATGCAAAATACAGAAAGGCAAACTTTGAGCGAACTTCTTCAGCAGGTAGGAAACTGATGGTTTTCTAGATGATGTATTTTAAATCTTCGAAATGACAGTAATAAATTGGTCATCAATCATGGTTTATACATCGAATCATTAGCCCGATAGATAGAGCTTATGTTCGTATAATTAGAAGTGAAATAATTTGGAAAATGTAGGAGTTTTAGTCCTATTTCCTAACAACTGATTAAAACAGCAACCCCTGATTAAGCCGTTCCCTACCCTACGTGACTTTCACCCTGACTCTGTTAGTCACGCCAAATAGACGACCAGGATCCTACATATCGAACACAACAACACATGTGTCGAGACTAACAGCTTTATTTCCCTTCCGAAGAAGACGTGATCAGAGATTCTTCGTTTCAGAAAATCCCAACGGCTCCGACTGGAATTGATACCAGACCGACTGGGATGACAGGCAACTACGCGTAGCTCTACACCATCGGCGCCGTCGAAAGAGAAAGTTGCTACTTTCGCCCTATTGAAAACGGCTCTAGCAATGTTTTTGTTTGGTGACATGGATGTTAGAGTACCTGTAAGTATAGAGTGACGTAATATGTCAAAACTAGAAAAAGATTATCTGTCTAACGCTTGTGAAATGCCGTTCTGATCGAGAAGACATCGCGAAGCTCGCTGTTCCGGTTTGCGCTTGTTCTTTTGAAGCCAAAGTCCACTCTTACCTCTAAGTGTGGGTCCGGAATATCAATAAATTCAGAATATCTCGACAACTTATTCAAACAGACGTATAGGATTTTGTAAACAAAGAGGGGAAGAATAATTTGTCGAGATATTATGAACAATATTATGGTACTAGAAACAATCAATGTGCAACTAGCGATTTGAAATTGGTTCACTGTTGTAAAACCCCTAGTTCCGAAGTACACCATGCAGTCTGCACCTTCCGCCCTCTCCCTTTCTTTTTTGCATTTTTTTGTACAACTTTGTTTTTTTTTTTTTTTTTTATGTTGTTTTTTTTTGATAAATGATTGTGGGTTGTTTGGTGGGAGTTAGGGTTTTTGGGGCGAAACAATAAAAGTTGGGCCGCGGAGGGGGGCGATGCTGCTGTACCCCCCCCGACAAAAAAAAATTTTTTTTTTTTTTGTGTCTCTACCGCCCCGGTTACAGGAAAAAAAAAAAAAAAAAAACATTAATAAACAATTATTTTCTGTATTTCATTTGTTACTCGTACCTTAAACTGATACTTTTGGTTGCTGCCGGCACGGCTCACGATTCCATCAATCAAGACTCTACGCGTGAATTCAAAATGGCGCTTCAAACGCTGAACCGGTTAAAAAGAAAAACAATACATTAAAAAAAGAAGACGAAATCTGACAACTGAGAAAATGTCAATTGATTTGAAGTCTGGTCCCGCCCAAGGTGACTCTGATATCTCAGGTGGTCTATTTTCTTCAGTTGGTAGGGAAGACGGGTGGAGTAGCGGGGTATCAAATGAGATTTAGCAGTGGAGCGAAAGAGTAAGGAATACTCAATAATGTATTACGCACATAATGACAGTTGTTGATTGCATTTTTGCCTAGGAGTGAAGAGTTATATACTAATGTAAACATGGGCTAAACCACGGAGAAAAAACAGTCCCGTTTGAAACAACAAACTCGTTTGTTAAAATCCAAACTAAAAAAAATGTTGTTTTAAAAATCCGTTTTGTTGTTTTAAACCAACGATTCTGTTTTGAAACAAACAGGCAGGATGGTTGTTTCTACCTAAAGATATTACCACAAAACAACACAAATTATGGTTGTTCTATACTAACATATTTGTTGTTTCCACCTTGCAAGAGGTTTATTATTACCAAAACACAGGTTGCGTTGACTCAGGGAAACAATTTAAAATTTTAGATTGATTCAACCAAAGCGGCGGTTAAATCAAATTGATATATTATTTGGAGAAAAAGCAACTAAAATTTTAGTTTGAAACAAACTATTTTGTTGGGTTATTCCATTTTCCGTCCGATCCCGCTGCATGCTCTATTCGCGTAAGTTTTCAACGCAGGTGAAAATTTAATTTAATGAATTTAATGAAAACCTGAAAATAGTATAAAGGCTCGCATTAACATTTGTTGATTTCTTTCAGACTGAGAGAGGTCTATAAATGTAAATGTGTGCTTTTCTAATGTTTGTTAGCCTTTTATTCAAATAAATATTATTGAAATTATTACAAAAGAAATGTATGTGAACGGAAATGTTTGTTGTTTCAACCGTTTTCGTTCGATTGTTTCAAACAGCAATTCAGTTTAAATCATACTCAAATTTGTTTGAAACAAACCATAAGCGTTGGTAGAACCAACTAACAAAGCTGTTTGTTTTCGAAGCTGTCATAATGAAACAACCAACATAATAGTAAATTCAAACGGTTGTCAGTTGAACTTAACTGCTTAATTCCCGAAACAATTACTCAAAATTTTAGTTTGTTTTAACCACCGTAGGTAGTCAAATCAAACTTATATGATGTTTGTACCCAATTCAACGTGAAATTCCGGTTAAATGAAACTAGAATATGTTTGCGTTTACCAATCTTTTTTTCTCAGTGTAACATTTGGACTCAATTTAGAATAGATTCTATTATAGAAACAGTAAGTCCTAATGTTATCTTATTGACGCGAACAATACGATCAATTGTACATACTGTTGATTCTATTGTATGGTTACAATACATTTTATTGTAAATCTATTATACTTTTTTATTCGGGTATTGTTGTACATTTTATTAGTGATTTGTCGAGGATTTTAAGGTGAGACTCGGTGGTGTATTTTCTACGGAGATTGCAATCGAAATTTTAGCCTTATAGTAGTACCAATAATCAATGTGCAACTAGCGATTTGAAATTGGTTCACTGTTGTAGAACCCTTGGTAGAACCATAGACTAACTCTAAGACCAGTAGGTCCCGAACAAATACGATATTTGTCTTGGCTCAGTCAGTACTAGCACATCGGTCCCAAGCTCGGTCCCAAGCTCAATGATTCGCCCCTAACAACGAAGCTCACACCAACACATTCTCAAATGTTGTGTCAAAATAACATAGTGAATCAAAACAACAACCAAGATACTAGTACCGGAAGGTACCGAAAAGCGCAAGAATTATTGCAAGGTGCAGACTGCAAGGTATACTTCGGACCTAGGGGTTCTACAACAGTGAATCAATTTCAAATCGCTAGTTGCACATTGATTGTTGGTAGAACCCCTATTTCCGAAGTACACCTTGCAGTCTGCACCTTGCAGTCTGCACCTTGCCATGCACTTTTGCGCTTTTCAGTACCTTTTGGTACAGAATATTTGAGAGTGTATTGGTGTGAGTTACGGTCTTAGGGGCGAGTCATCAAGCTTCGGACCGAGCTTGGGACCGGCGTGCTAGTACTTCCTGAGCCAAAAAAAATATTCGTTTTGTTCATGACTATCCACCCGCTGGTAGTATGCTCTGACAGAATACTACTTCCACCGATAGCACCAGCTCGTCGGACAACCTAATAAGTTACATGACGCAGCATAACATCCCAACGAACAATAGCAACAGCCAACTTTCTTCCAATTACGAATCTCTCACCGGCAGCGAATCGGATCCGAACTACGAATCCTTCCTAGCAAACCCCGTCGATGACCGGTCCATCGTCCAACGATTCGCTCTCGAAGTTCGATTCCTAGGCGACGCCAGGTGTGCACGAAGCAACCGCCACGACAACGACTGAGGACACCAGGTCCGACATTCCTCCGGCCGAAACAGAAGCGAAAATGTCAAGTGACTACTTTCAAGTCTGATTTTTTCATGGCAATTGTGAGAACCGTCGTGCAGTAAAAGTTTATTTTCTTTATATGTGTGTTTGAGAATGCTGTTATATTCTTACGACGAGCGAAAAACGACTCCAACATAGTATATTTAGTTGATTAATATATTCGGAATGTAGCTTTTGAGTGAGGATTGTGCTTAAATTAGAAATCCGTTGTTTACACAACAAAATAATAATGTTTTATGAATTATATTAGACTTTTATTTAAAATCAAATCATTTTCAAACAAATAGCTGTCTTATTAAAATTTATGATTCATCAGAGAAAAAAAATTATGTTAAAACTATTTTTTATTTCAATCTTAACAGCTTACTTTTATTTGAATTTCACAACACTTTGTGGTTGAAAGTTAATTTTGAAATAAAAATAATTTGCTTTCATTTTCAACGATGCCACGGTTTCGAATTGACAGTTCTACAATTAGGCTTTTTGACGTTTAATCACCTCACCCTTTCTGGCACATGCAGAGGAATGATGGTTTGTTTTCCTCCAAAAGATTTTCCTTCTTACTTGCACTCCTCTGATCTAAATGGCTTTTTAGTGTGCGTTCGTTCAAGGTCACTAAGCCTAATTCGTTTTGAAAGTTTCAACTTTCAAATGTACTAAGCAGGAAAATTTCGATTTGACAATTTGAACGTTTTTGTTGTGAAAGCAAACCACTTTCTACGAAAAGAACCAACGCAACCATTCAATTTTAGCAATGGTTTTTTTAAATTCTAACAATCTTTATTCTTTGTGTGCATGGACCTTTTTGACGTTGATTTCATTAGTATGCGTTTAAACATAGCTGAAATTCTCATATACAGTATTGAGACCACCTGAGATATTAGAGTCACCTTGGTCCCGCCACCGAGAGGAGAAGAAGAAGAAGAATATTTTCAAGTCGTGAAGGTGAACGGATTCTACACCCTCGTTGCACACCCGTCAAATATACCACAAATGCTGAAGGTTTCATCATAAACGTAGTAAATTTGACTGAAATTTCGACGTATCTGTGTGAAATATGACAACTTGACGTACACTCCCGCTTCATTTTACTCAATTTTTGATTACAATTCTAGGGTTTTTTTTTCATTAGGGCGAATCTACAATTCTAGGGTTTTTTTTCATTAGGGCGAATCTACAATTGAGAGATTCTCTCCGGGCTCGCTCTCTTTCATTCATATTTCAATCACCTTTAAGTTTTTCATTCTACTATTTGTAGAGTTGCTAGCCAGCACTGTTGTGTTTCGATCTGTACTAAAGAATCCCTCGAAAGTTTTATAATGGCGCTGTAATGAATGAAAGAGAGCGAGCCCGGAGAGAATCTCTCAATTGTAGATTCGCCCTAATGAAAAAAAAACCCTAGAATTGAGAGATTCTCTCCGGGCTCGCTCTCTTTCATTCATTACAGTGCCGTTATAAAACTTTCGAGGGATTCTTTAGTACCGATCGAAACACAACAGTGCTGGCCAGCATACTCTACAAATAGTAGAATGAAACACGTAAAGGTGATTGGTTTATGAATGAAAGAGAGCGAGCCCGGAGAGAATCTCTCAATTGTAGATTCGCCCTAATGAAAAAAAAACCCTAGAATTGTATACTATCTCTTTTTCTCTCACCGAAATGTTACTTAATTTTCGTAAAAAGTGGATCTACTCATAAATTGAGTAGATCCACTTTTTAACGAAAATTGAGTAACATTTCCGTGGGAGAAAAAGAGATAGTATACAATTGTAATAAAAAATTGAGTAAAATGAAACGAGCGTGTAACATTACGACGTAACAACATTGTCATTCACAGAATGGCGTATCATTTTGACGCAAGTATCATGCCATCTATCATACTGGCATATCAAAATGACGTATTATCTTTTTCGATTGCAGACCGTTGTAAGAAACATTTTTCTAAATGAAGCTTGAATTTTCACTCCTAGTGTAGTTTTTAAGCACAGTGATGCAATATCTTTTATCGATGTGTCATTTAGTGGAATTTAATTGGGATAAACTCAAAAAAGTTCAATGCTGATTTTCTCATCTTCGTCCAAATGTTACGTCTATTTGAAAAAGTACTCGAGAATTGAGTAAAATTAAACGGGCGTGTACATTCTACTCAGTGAGTGAGTAGAATGTATTCCTTTCTCTTTTTCTTACACGGAAAAGTTACTCCATTTTCGTAAAAAGTGGATCAACTAAAAAATTCAGTTGATCCACGCTTTTTCGTGAGAAAAAAGGGACAGTAATACAAATGAAAGAGAGAGTGTTTTGAGAAGGTGGGTTGGGATGGACGAATCCAGGTTGAAAAAAGAAGAAGAGATCGAGTGGTGATAAATCTGACAGCTCCCATGTAAAAGTATAGGACGAAACTTTTAGAATGCTTTTAGAAAATTCAAATGAAATTCTAATTAAAAGCGATTTATTGTATGATGTAAGAAAAATCCAAAACTACTCAATAAAAAAAAAATAAAAAAAAAAAAAATAAAAAAAAAAATATATTTTTTTTTTTTTTTTTTTTTTTTTTTTTTTTTTACAAAACAAAACAAATTAAATTAAAATTTAATTTTATTTTAATTTTATAAAAATTTTATATTTTTTTTTTCTATGGGTGGGGTGGTATTTTTCACCCCCCTTTGTTTTTTCTTTTTTTCAAGTTGGATTCCTCTATTGACGGGATTGACAAATTAACAAATCTAATATCGAATTCGTTTTTGAACCTAGGTTGGAACTAGTTCCAACCTGCGATACCCGAACTTATTGTCAGTGCAAACCTCAATCCGATACGATTCACAAAAGAAAACATACACACTGACGTTTAGCACACAACAAGCCGACCCAATTTTGATACCCGATCCAGTTTGGAACTGGATCAAAAACGAATTCGCTATAAAAAAACACCTAAGTCGATTTTAAAACAAAAAAGATTTTTACCCCAAATTTTTAACCCAAATTTTTTGGCAGTTCAGGGAGCTTGTTTACAAGGTGTTACCTTGTCCTTTTCCGGATTCTGCACGATTAGATTCAGGACATGATGTAAAAATAAGCACTGGTGTCTGTTTTCCGGCAACTTTACTTCGATCGTAATAAATTTAGAGCACAAAATCTCAAACCGATCTTACCGAAAATATTCTAAGTCCACGTAAACAAGCTCACTGAACTGTCAAAACTGCATTGATGACGCCATCGTCCAATGATCTATAGATGTATTCGATTTATCGACTTGTCAATCCCAGTTACATTAATTGAAATTTGAGTGACTCCACTTTTGACGAAAGTAAGTCAAAACCGATTGAAAATTAAGTAAATCTTGTGGTCGTCTAAAACACTGGTCAGACTGAGCAGTTATAACATGTTATAAGCCTATCTTGATGACGAATTTCTTGTTGAAATTATTTGACAACCGTTATAACATGTTATAACTCTGTTGTCTGAACAAGGCACCCTTTCCAAATGATGCTGCTTCTCTTTTTTTCCTGGAAGATTTAATATATGAACGTGATAATCAGCTGATCAGCAAATCTCGTAAAATACACGATAGCAAGCATTCAACGGAGCACACTTGACCATTTTCACAAATTCAAACCAGATGTTGGTCTTTGACATCCCATGTTTTATGCTGCTTTATGGGCCACAGCAGAACGCAGCCAAAACATTAATCTATGCTCTACTCTGTTTCTATGTTGATCGATCCGCGAGCGTTCATTTCACCATTCATTCAAACACTCTCTCGTACACGCTTCACCGTTATAGCTTATGGCATACGTCTGCACCGGTGGTAGTATGTTTATCCAAATCCAACGTCCAGCGTCGTTCGTGAAGAGAGAGAGACAACCACCAACCAGCGTTCATTGTTTGTTAAGACGTGCAGCTGGTAGGACGCAAAACCGGGAACCTCCGCGATTACCTTAGTTCTGCACACAGATTCAGTCGGTCCAGCCCATAGGTTTACTCCAGTGGACAGTGTGTATGTGTTGTGTGTGCAAACCAGAATTTTATCCAAACCAAGAAAGAAGCATAGAATAGTTGTTGTTGAAAAATAAAGTGCTGCTCGGAGTGGTTCTCGAACGTATTATACCAAGTGTTCGTGCGCCTCCGTTTGCGTACATAGAAAAGTGGCAGCCAGTAGCAATAATGTAACGATACATGACGGCTTGTGAAGTCCGTCTTGGTATTAGAATACATGGACTGCCGTTGAGGAGATATTCGAATGCAATCGCGAATGCGTCGTTCGTTTGACATATCGATAAAATAGTCGCGGGACGGGTGCTGGATACTGCACTGCTTTTTAGTATCATCGGTTTCGCGTGTGTACTTATAGGCTAAAATATAAATATTGCAGCGGAGCTGTTGTCTGCAGGAGCAGCAGCACCCCAGCAAGGAGTCATACAGCTGCAGCTGAGCATTCGGGCGGTGTTCGTGAAAGAAGTGCTTTTTCATTTAAAGAATAATTGTGTATAGTGAACAAATCGAGTGCGGAGAGGAATATCCATTCATAACTCGTCGGCTTATTCATCATTCATCATTCAAACCAAAAGTCCCAAAAGCGGGGTCCTGAGTCGAAGCAGACATGAGTGCAATCAATAATAGCAGACACCAGAAGCTGGAGCAGCAAGTAAATAAGCAGAACACAGTCTAGATTTGTTTTTCTACTCATACCTTTTCCACACCCTTTAATCACCTTTATGATGGAGGCATTTGTTTGGGTTTCCTCAATGTTATGTCCGTCGTTGGGACGGAAAAAGGCTTTTCACATTATAAGTGAGAGATTAGTGGCATTCGTACTTGACTATTGAGGCGGTTAAGCGACGCAATCAAAGGGCAGTAATAAAATGTAAATAGCAGTCGTAAGTCATCGGTGGAGATTGCGGAGGTCTCCGCAATGGGAATTAATTTCCCGCAGTGACGCCTCGTTCGGTCAGCTAGTAGTACTTTTACGTAGTGAGCAACTAGAAGATGTTTAATTCAAAGCGAATAGGAAAACCCCATCATAGTGTGGTGGTGAAGGGCCGCGCAAATGGGTCATCGCAATCGATTTTCTTTTCGTACCCCAATCGGATACTTACTGAATGACTCGATGAATAATAATAACAACTATATGCGGTATACCCCGTGTAGAAATGAGAGTGCTACCTACCATATAACTCCGCGGCTGTAAGTTATTACAACTCGGCTCGGAAACTAGTTCTACATTTCTTTTCTGTTGTCATTATTCAAATGCAGAGCTGTTGATGGCGAAACAAAAACAGCAATCAACGAAATCCAACTGAATCGTTGGGTTTGTGCTGGTAGCGACTCAGTAGTGTGCACTGAGGAGGACCACGGAATTTGAAGAGCGGATAATGAGCTGCAAATTCCTTGAACATCATATTTATATTGCTACTCCCACTGGCGTGTGCAGCATGGGTTTGAAACACGGTCGTACCGATTGACTCACAATGAAAACTACGTACATCGTATTTTGTCAGTCTTTGTTTTATATTACCCTCTTTAAAATTCTAAGTCTAGACAAAATCGTCAAAAGGTCGAAAGTAACAATTGTAAACAATGACTGGAAATGCCAGGTTGCTAACATCTATATCCACTACCGACGGGAAGGTAATAACTCCCTGTATCTGTTTCTGGTGCTATTTTGTTTGTGGGAGCAAGCAGATCCCAGAAAAATACGCTAGAAGTCATTGTTTACAAATGTTACTTTCGAAATTTTGACTATTTTGTCTAGAAGTAACGAATTCTCCTGATGAACACCAATGAACACATGTCACAGCACAAAAGGCTTTTGAACAAACTTTGAAATTATTGCCGACTTCGGTAATTTTTACCGAAATCTGAACAGCTGAACTAATTGGTTAAAATTCATCTTTAAATACTATTCAAAATGTCGATGTAATGTCGGTCTATAAGCGCCAAATTGGGTCTACTCATATGGATGCAAGTTCGTCCCATTCGACAGATTTGTTATTAAATGTTGTCTTCGTATGATATTTTTTCTGATTTTCTGATTCAATGCGTTTCCAGCTGTATTCGCTCTACCCAACAAACAATTTCATAAATCAAACTATACTAAAACTGATAAGAAACACTTAAGTGATTTTCACATATGATTTAGTGACCATTTGATAATCAAAACATTATAATTCACTCTACACAGATTTTGTTCCTTTAGTTTGTGTCAAGATGACCCATATGGAAAACTTGCAACCGAAACTCAGACAAATTTATTGTAAATTTTACCAATAACAACATTTTTACTACGCTTTCCATATAACAGGCCATATTTGGGAACGTGGAAAAAAATATGTTCCTAACATTGGGTCTATGGTTTTCTTGTTAAATCATTGTTATTTTACCTATTTGACCTGTTAGTTTATAACGTGTGACTATTTTATGTACCTCTTGACTGTATTATTCGGTTTATAGGTTCAATTTCTGCAAATTAAGATCATTCGAAGATCGTGTAGATAATCTGTTCAGCTTAACCAGTAAAGTCATATTGTCTAAAAAGTTGAGGAAATCAAAAATTACGCGGAAGTGAACAACTATCAATTGATCAATAATGTCTCAATTGCTTTGAAATAAATCGGTCATCCTGATAGGAATATAATTTTGTTGGTTATCGGCGAATTAATGACATTTTTGGTACATAGGCCGAATGAAGGAGCTAGGCTGACATTACATCCCGTTACCCTAGTTGTTTTGATTTGCGTTTTGAATTTTTATTTACACAAATGATACGTATGTTTAGCGCAAATTGTCATTGCCGGGAACACAATTTTAAAGTGAATGCTTCAAAGATTCGACCGGTTTTACTAATGTTTCTAAAAGACTTGATCAAGGCCTCCTACATGAAAGGCTAGTTATTTATTTTTGTTTAACTTTATCTAGGGTAAATGGCCCAAGAGTGTAGGAACGGACTTATTTTATATATTTAAAATCACATAAACTTTATTCTCTGAATATCAACAAACACACTACATTTACATTTACATTTGCTTTCTATTTTCCGGGGAAAATGTTCATTTTGCAATGGAATCTACTTTTTAGATTGAAAAGCTCCTCCATGGATAGGAATAGGTGTTCATATAGTTGCGGCGGTATTCCATAATTCTTGTTCCTATAGTACGGGTGTTTGATGTAAATAACCATATTTTCTGCCAGTGGCAATTAGCAAACACCTTTTAAAAAGAAACATTATAACTGATAGACGTCAGCATAAGGGTTTACGATGCAAAATGCGCTATATAAGGTCTGTATCCACATTAATCCGGACACCTTCAAATCATTATAACTTTTGAAATATTGCACGTAGGAATGAAAAATTTCACTGTGGTATAGCTGAGAGTCTATGATGAAAAAGACTATGATTGATGTTTACATTTCATGTTTAGTATTCAAGATGGCGACGAAAGAAAAACAAGTGCGCGAGCGAATTTTGTATGGGCGTACGGCAAATCCTGACCTGTCAATACGAGACCTTGCAAAAACATTGGATTTGCCTAAATCCACTGTTCACGATGTGCTCAAATCATTTTCGGAACGTTTGACATTGGAAAGGAAACCAAGAAGTGACAAAAACATTGGACGCGCTGATCCTGTCATGGACCGAAAGGTGAAAAGGATATTAACGAAAAACCCAAATCTCTCCATTCGAACGGTGGCTCGTAAAATAGGGATGTCGCCTGGTTTTGTCCAAAAATCAAAACAACGTTTGGGACTTAAAACGTATAAAGTAAAAACAGTTCCAAATCGCAACGACAAACAGAACTTGGCAGCAAAATCACGGGCTCGACGTTTGTACGGCGAATATTTGACGAAGTTTTCATGCGTTGTTATGGACGATGAAACTTATGTCCTGGAGGATTTCAAGCAGCTTCCAGGGCTGGCTTTTTATTCTGCTATGGCCAGAAATGCTACAGCTGAGCATTTCAGGGCGAAGAAGGCATCGAAATTTCCCAAAAAATACCTTGTGTGGCAAGCACGTGTGGCAAAAAGAGTAAATCTTTCGTCACTATAAGCACAATCAACAAGGAGATCTATCAGCAAGAGTGTCTGCAGAAGCGATTGCTACCCTTCATCAAAAGTCACAAAGAAAAACCTTTGTTCTGGCCCGATTTGGCATCATGCCACTATGCTAAAACTGTGATGGAGTGGTACCAAGCAAATCAGGTGAACATTGTACCAAAAACCTCAAACCCGCCAAATTGCCCAGAGCTACGACCAATCGAGAGATATTGGGCTCTGATGAAGCGGAAGCTTTCTGGAAAGAAGCAAAGAATGAAAGACATCAAACACTTCCAGCAAATTTGGACAAAGACGGCTTCTACGATTTCTGAAGAGTCTGTACAAACCCTAATGGACGGAGTTAAGCGCAAAGCTCGAAAATTTTATGCAAATACCGAATAACTATGTTTTGTCTTCACGAATTGTTAAAACACATCCCATCAATCTGAAATAAACAACTACGACGGAAATATAATGCGAAATTTATGTTTTATTCATGTTTTGAGGTGTCCAGATTATTGCGGATACAGACCTTATTTGGATACACTACCACAACAAGACAATGTTGAGGAAATATTTCTTTTTTTAACTAACGATCTTTTCTTTTCTTAATTAACGATTTAAATGCATTATGTCATGACTTAAATTGATAAATTAACGATCAGAAATGCATGATGAGTAACCTATCATCTTTATTTGTTAAGACAACTTTCTAAGTGTGTTTACATTGTTCTTGCATTAGTAGTTCAGAATATTTTAAACAGGTTTTCTATACCTGGCTGTCAGTCATAATGTAGAAAATAAAAACTTGAACTAAATCTTACCTAACTATAAAAGAGATTTTTGCCTGAAGTATTAACTATTTTGTTGTACATTTGATTTCAAGTCTCAACATTCGTAGTTCGGGATACCTCAATAGTACTGTACCAGGGAGGCAATTTCAAAATTATTTGCAGAATTTCGTTCTGAATCTTTCGAAGTATCTTTTTCCTAGTAGTGCAATAACTTGACCATATTGGCACAGCAAAAAGCAAGGCCGGTCAAAAAATTTGTTTGAATATTAGCAATTCATTTTTAGCATAGTCTGGAATTCCTGTTTATAAATGCATATTAATATTTTATGTATTTATTACATATAGTATGAATACATTAAATATGATATTTATAAGTCAGTTTTAATTTTTGATGAATTATCAGTCCAAGATATTTTAATTGACTTGACCAAAAAATTGGCACTCCGTTCATAGTAAATATTTGGCTAGTACTACTATATCACTGACTACTACAAGTTTTCAAGAAATAAACTCTGGGCTTATGTGGAATTATCATAAATTTAATTCTAGGAGCGGCGTTGGGAGAAATCTTCCATTTTAGTAATTAAAAAGAGAAAAGATCTATTTTTTTTAACTACAAAATGAGAAGAACGATTAGTAATTTCCATTTAATTCCAACTACTTTTATTGCTTATCTTGACAGATACGCGTATTTCGTCTACAATGCGAAGACTTTTTCAGAGTCGTGCAGGGGTGCCATTATGCCAGATTTATCTGGCACTGTCAGACTTTTTATCGACAAAAAGACAAAAAAAGAAACGCTCCATAACGCCAGACTTTTTCAAATTAGAACACATAAAAAAAAAACATCGTACAATCTCACTCTGCCAATTATAGCGTTAAGCAATTTGTTTTATAAATGTGTAAATTTGTTGTATCCTTATTTTTTTTAACTTTTCGTGACAGAGGCTTTTGCTGATAATTTGGTGCAAGTGCGGTTTTACACTGTTTGACTGAATGCAGAATATGTGAAACCTTTCTAGGCAGATACCATTTGGCCAAAAAAATTTTTTTTTTGTCATATGTCAAATTGTGTAATTCCACCCTTGTCTGTTACTGAAGTATGCAAGTATATGAGTCAGAACATGACTCATTTTGGGTCATCAACAAACATTTAAAACACTTTTCCCTCTTCAAACATTATTCATATTTTTAAATTTCCCCCCCCACAAAAACCCTATACAAACCACCATTCCAGGATAAATTAACCCCAAACCCCCACCATTTTCCCCTAACTAAAAATCCGTTTGATTTTACCATCCCTACGATTGAAGTCAACCATGGTTGGGTTGATATCAACATGAGGTCTGTCAATTATACCACACGGTAAATCTGTTAAAACTCATTTTATGACTATATTTTGCACATTTTCAAGATTATAGTTGATACGTCAAAAAGTGACTAGTTTTTATACACTAATGAAGAGTACTTTTTACGCCTTTTCAAGTATGTCAACGATGACAAAAAAATGCGTAAAAAGTAGGCATCGCTGAAAAAAAAAAAAATTAACTCTGCCCGTGATTTGATGCGGACGCCATTTTCAAAATAGCATTTTTCTAAGCACCGTGTTTAAGTTCCGGAGTTGTTTTAGGCTGTTGCAGTATAGAAAATGTAGGAAATATCCAATACGTTGGATACAGCCGTATTCGCGAAGTTGACAGGTAAGTTAAATATTTGCTTTCGTCAGTAATTACAAATGTTTAACACTGTATGAAACAAAACAGGTCTTCCATGCCCTGTGGCCAGATGCAGTTATAAGAGATACAATATTAGGGACGAATCATTAAGCTTGGGACCGAGCTTGGAGCCGATGTGCTTGTACTTCCTGAGCGAAAAAATTATATTCATTTTCTTCTTGACTAGCCAGCCGCTGCTATAAATAGTTCCAGAACGTCTGTTAATCAACTCTGTAACAAAATGCGTGAGTAAATTTTTGCGCAAAACCTCTAGATAGGTATTTGTAAAAAAAATTTCAGTTAATAAACATGACTGTAATTTATTGATGTCTTTTTCACTTTCTAATTTGAATTAACGGAATTGAGCCGGTTTCAGCCACACTCGGGCAATATTGATTTTTTGAAATGCGTAAAAAGTACACATTTGTTAAGTTCTTAAAAGGAGCAACGCTAGGAGTAAAAAGTATGCACATATTGACGTATATTCAGTTTACGCAAAAGGGAGTATAAGTAATATACTCCTTTTTGGCGTAGTCCCAGTTTCCCTCGAAAAAGCATACTTTATAGTCATAATAGCGTAAATTGAGATTACCGTGGGCCGCCGCCCCCCCCACCACCCCCCCTAATATTTGTGTAGGTCTTTTTTTATACACCAACTCTTTTTTTTTATATATATAAAAAAAAAATACTTCACACAAAAAATAAATATCACACCAGAAGAAAAAAACCCCCCCTCCCCAAAAAGAGTTTATTTTTTTTTTTTGCGTTTTTTTCCACGGAAAATTTCCACCAAAGCCTTTTTTTACCAAAACCCGCTTCCCCCTATTTTTTTTTCGCCCCCAAAATATAAAAATTTGACTGAAATTTCAAGGTAGTTTTGAAAATAGGCATAGTCGGGTGAAATGGTAGTTTTACTGCAAGATTTTTTTGCCAGATTTTGCCAGATTTTTCATTTGTGACATGACAGATATTTTTCAAAAACTAATGGCAATCCTGGTTTCATGTACTAATAATGCTGCAAATAACACGAAGACTTCTTCCTTTATCGGAAATGTCTGTATCGTCAGCGGATAAAGATAAATCAGGGGATCCAAAATCAAAATATTATGCATTATTGGAACAAGAATGCTACCCTGAGGAACTCCAGCTCTCACAGGTAATCGATCAGATTAGGAATTCTGATAATTGACCTGCAGCAATCTGTCAGTTAAATAATTTTGAACTTATTTCACTATATAGAATGAAAAGTTAAACTATTCCAATTTAGCAATTGAACCTTTATGTCTAGAAGAGAAACTCGAGTTGAGCACTAGCCCGTCAGATTTGCTATTTATATTTTACTAAGATTCTGCAACCATATCTTTTTTATGGTTGTATTATCTTTAGCATAAGCATTATAACGATTAGCATAGGTATTAGCATTCATCTTTGGTTTGATCTCAGCATTCATCTATGGTATAACTGCTAAACGAATTTTATTGACACATCTGATCGCTAGAAACTTACGCCTTAGCTTCACCGTGAATTGTGAAATAATTTGAGTTCTGAAAATGGCTTCTCAAGCTGAAAACAAAGCTTAAAGAGAAGAAAAAATCAGCGATCGTGTATTCTGTTAAGGGCCTGTTAATAAACCACGAATACTCATTTCTGAAAATATCAGATTCTCCCCCTCGTAGACTTTTCTCCATACAAATTTTTAAAATTTTGTATGGAGCGTACACATTGGGCAGACCACCTCCCCCTAGAAAAGTCTACGAGGATTATAAATGGCTCGTTAGTTATAAAGTACGGATTATTCGTGATTAAAAAAAAAAAATGATTGTCAGTCCACGATGTAACGTCAAAGTATCGCATCCAGACCAGAGCTGGCAAATCTCACGACCATCATCTGACAATGGAAAAACAGGCCATCTCACTGTCACGAGAAGAAATGAACTATCATGAGGTTTCTTGTCATTCTCACACCATCAGAAAGTCATGAGATTTTGTCTCATGAGATTTTGTTTTACAAATTTCTAACTAGTCTACTTAAAATTAGCCAAGCAATAATATGTCATAGACAGAGTGGACGTTCTGTTTAAAGTTTTGTTATGAAAGTTGCAATTATATTAATAAATGTACTTGTAATAGCGATGACCAAAACACTGTCACGTTATGTCATGACGAAAAATTCGATGAGATTTAGAAGAAAATCTCCATCATCGTTTTCTCGCCCGATGAGCTTTTCAGACTTAGTTCGGTAAAAACCGTAGGTAATTTTTCATTGAAAATGACATTTGCCAGCCCTGATCCAGACTCGATCTATCATTTACAATATCCGTAAATGTAAAATTAAGATCGTGAACAATATTCTAAGCATCCATTAAAATGTTCGCATGTAATTATTAAGTGAATTTTAGGAAAATTCTATGGCATTTCTTGTTTACAGTTCACCGTAAACATTTGAAACAAGTACCCTACCCAAAGGCTATCAGAGCATTCTAATTTGGCTTTTGAAACAAAGTCAATGTCATATTCCGGTAGGCAGGGAAATTCTTCATGTTCAATCAGTAAAGTTTTTACGCAATTTGGATGGTGAGGATAATTTTGGAAGACGCATCGACTATATCGACAAGCTTATCAAGCGGTATTCGTCTTCTAAAAAATACTAGCAAGAAAATGGCAATAACTGCTGAGTGCGTCAATAATTTTGCGGTCGACAAGCATTTCAAAAAATTTTTACCGAGCTTTCAACTAACAAAAATGGATTTTTGATGTATACAATTTTGACTGATTAAAACCAAAATATGTGCGAGTAAACGCAGCAACAACAAAAACAAAAACAACTGAGGTACGTTGATGTTTGCGTGAAATCTACTTCATAGAATCCCGGAACAATCCCAGTGCAGTGTGAAGTAAACAAAACATACCGGCCATTAAATAAAAGCTTTTCGGTTCCGGCCCGGGCACGGCTCAGCCTAATGTGAATAGCCCTTTTCTCTGCCAGCATAGCAGCAGCATGGCTTACTACTCTGCTATCTCTCCCCCTAAGATATCGTACTTGGCCAACCAGGATGGCAGTTTTCTGTTGCGCAACGGCTTTTGTCGTTTTGCTTCTGAAAAAGGTTGTGCTTCAGGAACATCTTCTGAAATTGATTCATCGGTCAAGGAAACAGTTGTGTTGTCGTCAGGATCAGGAACAGGAACGATATTCTCATCTGGAACCGGTAGCGGAATTTCTTTAATTTAGACGTAAGCCACTGGGACCGGTTGCTGGACGATCGGAACTGCATGTCCAAATTCTTCAATTAGAAACTCCCACTGTAGCTGGGTGTCAGCAACTGGTGTTGTTGTTTCAGCTGAGACTGTACGTGGTCGAATCTGGTTTGTATGTGACCGGATCAACCGATGACGTCCACCAAGGTCCAACAGAACGTTGTAATTAATGGTTCTTTTTCTTTCGATGATCACGCCTGGCTTCCTTGACTTGTTGTTACCGTGATGGTACTCTGCGTACACCAAGTCATCGGGTTGGAATGCTCGATGAACTGCTCCGTGTCGCTGACTGATCTGCCTGTTCTATTTCTCATTCATAGCACCTGGCACGGAAATTGTTTCTTGAAAAGATCCAAAGTCGTTCTGACAGGTCTGCCAAGAAAAGCTTCAGCAAGAGACTTCATGTGACTTGAACTCTTGTTGGGTTTCGATCGATACACACAAAGGAATGTTGGAGATGCCGCTTCACTTAATTTTTTGAGTCCTCGCTTCAGAGAATCGACAAATCGTTCAGCTTGTCCATTGGATTGTGGCTGATAAGGCGCAATCCATTGCTGCTACAAAACTGCTGAAAGCGTTCGCTAGTTAACTGTGTTGAATTACCGTAGCGGGCGAATGTGTTGAGTAGACTTCAGACCACTTCGAAAAAGCGTTCCCAAATGAGCAGGCAATAGAATCCATCGATCGGTCCTGCGTAAGCAATGTGGATTCGTTCCCAGGGCTTGGTAGGAATGCTCTGTACCGATTGATAGACTAGCTGAAACGATCTTCGAGCATCGTCATCTCGGCCAGACAGTGGACCTCAGTTGTTCTTGCAAGCTGTTCAGGATCATCTTTACACTCCCAGATTGGCATGCCGTATTCGATGAACGGGAGTATGATTTGTTTGTAGATAGCAAGCTTGTTCTTCAAGGACAATGTAGATCTTCCGTTGAGCATTGGGTATCGGAGCTTCAACAGAACGTTAAACTTTGTGACAGTTTAGTCAACCTGCTCCTTGAAAATCAGCTTGCTGTCTAGGGAAACGCTTAGATAGGCAGCTGAATTATCACTTTCCACCGTTGTGTTTTTTAGGCTAATTTCACAATCATTAGGCGGAACAAGTGAGCTCAGAATCTGCTCAACCGGGTGGGAGTATTCGGGCTAAGTAATGACCTTCGTCCAGGTCTTCCTGTTGGGATTGCTGCTGTTGTTTTTGCTGCACCGAGTATTCACTCAGGTTTTGTGTTTCGCGTTCTGGTCGCCGGCGATGATAAACTGCCCCTGCTTCCAAGTTAGCTTGCGGATGTCGTTTCAGATGGACAGTTGCTGTCCCGTTAGCGAAGCTGGCTTCCTTGTGACAATAGGCCGCGAGAATGGTGATAGGGCCGACGGCAGATTCGACTTCAACTCCAATGACTTGGATAAACTGCAGCTGGATGCTCGGAAGCAGGTGGAAGTTGATGAAGTTTCGCAGAGCGATCGTCCATCAGAGCCGCAGTGATCAAGTCGCACTATCCGGTAGCCTCGGATGGAGAACGCTAAGTTTGATAACCTTTCTGTTACTGAGCTCAACCACGTTGTTCCGGGTGGAATAAGCATTCCAATTAAGGGTGATGCTGATGGTACGTTTACGGCCCATCCTTGAATAGGAACATAATTGTGACGTAAGGGCGGCTTTGAGCTGTTCTTCCGTGAGCGGAGATACCATTCTTGGACAAACTCCACCATTTGCTCCGAGTCGTAGAGCTGTCCATCGGCGGAGAGATGCGTCGAGGTACTGCAACCCAGATTGGGGTGGCGGCGGCTGCCGCGAATAGTTGCTGAATGGAGGTTGACGGGTGGCAGGTTTAGCACTACAGTTGGCGCACTTCGGGTTCCGTGACCGAACGCAAGGCAGTTGCTACACTGCGTCGGGTCGTGCTACTTTGGGCGATACCGGTCCCACTCGACGATAATGTTGAAGGGGTTTTCATTAAGTTTGCCATCGTGGTGTCGATGATATCCCTGATGCTGACGACTGCTGACATGTTCTGAAGGCTTCAGTGCCACCGCTTGCAGAATCACCTTCATTGGCTTGCTACCGGGCGCGTCGTGAGTGTAGTACTTGTGCTGCTTGGCGACTAGCTCACCTAGTCACCCACGCCAACAGCACGGTAGTCAGCTTCCGCTGAGCATGATATTTGTGCCCGTACTGCACAACTTTCATAGCGGATGAATTTGAATGGCTGCAAGTTCGGTCCAGAGTGCAGCGATGTCCTTAGACGTGGAGAAGAGCGGTGGGACCTTCCCCTTTTTGGCACCCCCGTAAGGGTCCGATGGACCGTCGTCGACGATCCGCAGCCGCTTGGAGCTGCCCGGTTGTGGCTTCGCTTGTGGATGTCACAGAGTGACGATCATTGCCACGGCAATAGGTCGAGCGGGGAAGCTTGCAAAACCACTAGTAAAGGGTGTATTCGATAAAAATGGCACACAGAAAATCTTCTGTAACTTTTGAATCGTATGAGTAAAAATACTAAAAATTTGACTAGATCTTATCCATAGTGTATTATTTACATCTGCCAAGTTTCATAGTTATAAATTCAGTAGTTCCAGTCATGTCGTCGAAACAAGAAATTGTTCGTGAGAAAATTTTGTGCACTCACAATCAAAATCCAGGGGCGTCCCACCGGTGGATTGCTAAAAGGCTTGGAATTGCAAATACAACTGTGTCTCGTGTAATAAGAACCATCAAGGAGCGTCTGAGTGTCCAAAGGAGGGAAGGGAGTGGTCGTAAAAGTGGTCCAATGGACAGTAAAATGGCCAGGAAAGTCGTACAACAATTCAAGAACCGTCCAAACATGTCAATTCGAGATGTCGCTAAAAAGTCTAAGGTGTCAGTCGGTTTTGTGCAGAAAACCATGAAGCGTGCTGGGTTACATGTTTACAAAGTGCAAAAAGCCCCAAACCGGAATGAAAAACAAAACATCACTGCGAAAACCCGCGCCCGGAAACTTTACACGAAGCTGCTCACCAAATCCGGTTGCATCGTGATGGATGACGAAACATACGTCAAGGCCGACTTCCGTAAACTTCCTGGGTAAGAATATTTCGTTGCCAAGTCGAAGTTCGATGTTCTGGAGGATGTTCGAAAGAAGAAACTATCGAAATTTGCAAAGAAGTTTCTAATCTGGCAGGCGATTTGCGGATGTGGTGAAATAAGTGCTCCCTTCATCACTTCCGGAACAATAAACGGTGCGATTTACACGGAAGAGTGCCTTAAGAAGCGTCTCTTGCCATTCATTAAGAAGCACAAAGGATCAACTCTGTTTTGGCCTGATCTAGCATCCTGCCACTACGCTCGAAACGTATTGGAGTGGTACCGAGCCAACGGAGTCAATTTTGTGCCAAAGGATATGAACCCACCAAATTCACCGGAACTTCGTCCAATTGAAAAATTCTGGGCATTTATGAAAACTGAACTTCGCAAACATCCCAAAACTATAAAAACAGAGCTAGAATTGAAGAAAATTTGGGTAAAAACATCAAAAACACTGGGAACATCGGTTGTACAAAATTTGATGGGTGTAGTGAAAAGGAAGGTGCGGGCATTCGGGATGGGAGACGAAATTGAATAAAACAAATGTTGTAAATCAAAACTCATTAGTAGTTCTTCATTCCCTAAAAATTTCAAGAAAATCCGATAATCAGCTTAATTTTGATGAGTATCCATTTTTATCGAATACACCCTTTAGATGAGCAAGCACAGGCGATAATTCGTAAGCCGGCCGCGCAATCGCGAAACTTAGTAACGAGAGAGCGAAAACTAATCGTTCACTGCTGCATATGAGACCTCCCTTACTTACATTTGCAATCTGTGATAAAAACATACTGTGCATTTAGTAAATTTACTCTGCAAAACGCAATTATAAGACATCGATCGATTGGTGCCAATAGTTTGGAAATCGATCGTGAAATGACTGAACGTTCAAAAACTAAACATATTTCGTGATGCTCCAACTTTTCGCACTCGCAACGTGTACTAGCCTGGGACAAAATTTAAATTCCAGTTCCCTAATGATTTTCGGAAGCCTTTTGGACCCTGTAATAACTGTGCAAAATTTCAGCTCGATTGGTGAAACTATATTTTAGCGCTAGTGGTTTTAAGTTTACATAGAATTTTTCATGGGAAAACATACTTTTACAGATAAAAATCTGGCAAGGTGATCCATTGTTCTTGAAAAATAAATCAATACAACTATTTCCTGGGAAATTTTTCAAGGAAACTTTTCTTCGAAGACAGCAAAGCGATCCGACGCTTGTGGAAAAAGTTATTAAGCTGAAACTGATTGCTATCCAATCGAACTGTTCATTGAACTGTTTTCTCTTGCAGCACTGCCACCTGCAACCTGCTGCTGGCTGCGCGAAGCAACCACTGTCTTTTGTTTATGTTCACTCAGCATGGAGAAACTGTGCTGCTAGACAAAAAACAGTTCGATTGGATAGCAATCAGTTTCAGCTTAATAACTTTTTCCACAAGCGTCGCATCGCTTTGCGGTCTTCTAAGGAAAGTTTATTTGAAAAATTTCCCAGCAAGTTCAGGTATTGATTTATTTTTAGAGGAGAACGAGTCACCTCGCCAGATATTTGTTTGAAAAGGTAAGTTTTCCCATATAAAATACTATGGAAAATTAATACTGCGAGCGCTAAAATATAGTTTCACCGATCGAGTTGAAATTTTGCACAGTTATTATAGGAACCAAAAGGCTCCCAAAAATCAATAGGGAACGAACATAATTTTGTTTCATATATCCGTGTCCCAGGCTAACGTGTACCTTGAAATTGATGATACAGACGTAGTCCTGCGTCAAAACGCTTTGTGGACCAAGATGGGAAAAACTGCCATTTACGCACCATGCAGCTTTCCCAAGTTATGACTGCAAAAATTGCAACATTTGCGTTGCAGACGTTGGATGAAAACCTAAAAACAAGACATTCTATTGGCGAATGATACATTATCTCTACGCCCAATGCATAGCAGGTTAAAATGCCAAAAAACAAAATGTTGACAAAAATAAGCACTATTTACTAGATAATAACAGATGAGAACAAAGCGGAGGAGGCGGAGGAGATGTGAACGGAATATCATATCGAACATTATCTGTGTTTGAGTTCAATCTAACACCTAATTCGCACGCACACTATCGTGTCTATCGTCATGTATTTTTTTTCCCACAGATAAACTACAAGTTTTCATTGTATAGAAAAGATCTTTTTAACAGCTGTTTGTTATGTTTTCCTCCTAAACGCACTACCACATTTCCAGAAGGCACACTACCACACCCAAACGTGATAAGCTTGATTGGCCGGCAATGGTATTATGGCAAAAATCTGTTAGCAACAGTCCTGCAAGTGACCATTGAAAGCGGGTCCTCCCTTAGCTCAGTCGGTAAAGGCGCAGCTACAAAGCAACACCATGCTGGAGGTGGCTGGGTTCGATTCCCGGTCTGGTCTAGGAATTTTTCGTGAAGGAAAATTTCTCGACTCCCTGGGCATAGCGTATGATCGTACTTGCCACACAATCATACTAATGCAATAATGGTACTTGGCATCCAAAGCTCTCAATTAATAACTGTGGAAGTGCATTTAGAACACTAAGTTGAGAGCAAGCAATAAGCTAATTGTGAAAGCAATAAGCTTGCAATGCTAAAGAAGAAGACCATTGAAAGCAGCTTTAATCCAGAAGCTAGAAAGTGATAGCTCGACTTCAGATCCAGCCCATTGAGAGACATGCCCATTCCGAGGTTCACTTTACACAGATTGAAAGAAACATTTGTGTCCCGGTAGCTGTTTGAAATCGACCTTTACATAGGTTTCATCATTCACGAGGAGACAGCTATTGAATTTTGTCAACACCTGATTATACAGTTTTCTGACCACATTGTTCTGCTTTTGATCCCTATTTGGTTGTCTACAGGCACGGTATGACTTGAAGCCTTCCCGTAGACGAATCCGTTGCACGGTACTGCGTGCGGCGTGAAACTTTTTAGCCAAATCGCGGTCTGAGATTTTGGGGTTTGCCTTAATGTTCTTGATGCCTTTGTTCCGCAGTTGACGGTTGGCAGTACCCGCCCGACGCTTGCTTTGAGGCTTGCGATCCGTCGACAAAGTTTCTCTGTACTTCAAAACACGCCACACGGTATTTCGGGGAAAACCCAACACTTCAGTAAGTTTTGGCCCAGACCACGAAGGGTTTTCCAAATGATTGCGCACAATTATTTTTCTTCTTTCTTCTTCCATTTTGAATTTCACTGAAACACGTTCGAGATGCACCGCGAAAAAAAAACTTCTGATGTTGTTATTGTTATAGGAAACACATAAGATGTCATAGTTTACAAATCCGACCACTAGGGTCGCTGTAAGAATCAAAAATGTGTGTTCCTATACTAAATGGGCCGCACCTTACCTATGTCTGCAGGACTCTCCTCAGCGGGTTGCCCCGAGAGAATAGCCTACGTGGTGGCTTGTTGTAGCATGGTCGGTAGATCTCAATGAGGACCTTCGGAAGACTAAAGCCAGATTGCCGCGTATATTCGCATGACAAGGGACTGGCAACTCCACGAACCCTTGTCCAGTCAACAAATCCTTCGACTGCCTTAGGCTACCCCCCCAATCCCAGTTATATAGTTGTTATAGGAACAGTGGAAATTTTTAGCATAAATGATGATTTATAAAAAATGTTAAGGTACAAAATGTAGGATATTTCATGTTAATATTGGAGCTTAGATTCAATTAACAAATTTATTTTAGTTTTTATTTGTTCTAGTGAATGAGCTGAGACATTGCAAATTTCTACTGTTCCTAATAAAATAGTTGTTTAAAATTTAAATAACTTACCATAAAAGCATACCAGTCTCTATGTTGTATCATATATTCAATGAATAAAACTTTCCAACGCATCTTTCACTGCTCATTATGCGTATAGGACTTTTATAAGTTGATCTAATATAAAATGGATCAAAAACTGAAATACATATACTGTGCTCGTTTTTTATAAGGTCTAACTTTTCTCATACAGAAATTAAGATATCATAAAAGACAAAAATGCTATTTACGTAAGATTCGTTCCCTCTCAAGCGCCTCTTTAAAAGTTTCTACATCAAAGTGGGACGTCTTCCATCTGCGGGCGAATGGAGTGGATGCTCCTCCTTCCGCACGCTGCCTTGTATTGTGGACGATACAATAACAAACCGTCAAGTGGTTGCTATGGGTGTAGCCATCATCCACCCTCCAATTGCTGAGCAGCCCAGGACTGCTAAATGTTATATAGATGATCGATTCTATGGTAGGTACTCCTGGTACCCACGTTGGCTAGGTCCACATTGAGCCTAGCCAAGGCCTTCAGAAGAATCTGGCTCCTAGGGTTGGTAAGGCGGCTCCCCCACTCGTTGAAGCGTTGAAGTCCCCCCTTTTACCAACGGGTTCAGGCCAGTTAGCTCCGTTGTCATCCGATCGAGCATATTGGAAAACTATTCGATCGACCACCGGGCACTTGCCCCCCCCAGGCCGTGCTTATTATCCGGTTTCCCGGCGCACATCAATCATTTATTTGGGGGGACCTTTGCAATCCCGCGCCTTGTGGCTTGTGCTGCCACACCTTCTGCACATGTTGCTCCTATCTGGGCCTTTGTACACCCAGGACATGTGACCGCTTTCTAGGCATCTGAAACATGCCTTCGGCGGCTGGTGTAGACTAAGTGGGCATATGGACCATCCCACCTTCACCTTCGCCACTTTCAACGCCGCGAATGCCGCTACCCTCATGGTTGCAACCTGGGTTCCAAGTGGACCCTTCCGCAGACGTATTCCAAGTAACAATTTTAGTTTTATTCCAGCCGTGTATCACTTCTCCCGGCTTTGTTGATAAAACTACAATCAAAACTGTTTTGTCTACCAACACCTCCTCTATGCTTCTTTAAAGCCGAAATTTGTACAAAATGGCCCACTCTATAGACGGTTGTGAAAACAAGTTAATAAAACCTTTATAAGAACATAAAGATTTTGCAAATGTTCTAGTGAAAGATGTTATGACCACTTGAGAACCTTCATAAAACCTATTGGCTGCCATGAAAACCAGAATGCGGCCAAATGGCCACAGCTGTCAAACTTCACTGTGAAATCGAGGTTGTTTTTTGTTGTTCTGCTTTGTTCGATTCTCTGCTCTTCTGATTAATTTAGCAGTAAAAAAAAAGGTCTAGTGTTGCGGGAAATTTTGTTTGATAACAAAATATCCAAAACAAATTGTGTTTTCTACAGCGTATTATGCTCCAAATTATATGCGCATTTTTTTTTATGGTGTATATTGGCGCGATAAGAACCGAAAATTAATGCGCCTCGGAAATTATGGTAATTTACAACAACATAAAACAAATTAAAAAAATAAATTCGATAAATTAATCATGAATTTATTAAAAAAGTGCTTGGAATTGGATGATATTATCTAAAAGAATGCCAAAATAAGTCTCCGATCTACAGTTCATTTGCATATAATTGAAAATTTGATGCATTTCTTTTTCCACATTTCAATTATTTACTATACTGCAATATGGCGATTGGAAAATAATCACAGTTTTGCCATAAAGCCAATTTTTTTTCGCAATGACTATTTTAATAATTTAGTCTTATGGTGACTTCCTTCAATGCCAATTTGCTGTTCACCCAACAAACATCGGTGTTGAATTAGAGCTTGTTCAAGCAAATTTGGAGAAGCTATTCGACTGTTTCTTCTAGAATAGCTGAATAGCTTCTCCAAATTTGTTTGAACAAGCTCTAATTCAACACCAATGTTTGTTGGGTAATGCATTTACTGTAGACAAAATGGTTTTAAAATGCTCTTTCAACTGACCATAATAAGATAATATCAATGAGTCCTAAAACGGCATTTTAATACAGCATTTTACGAGTTCATAAAGTCGAAATAAAACCTTTGATAGGAGTAAAAGGAATCTGAGAAACACGGTTTTAATATCGTTGTAAAGGGTGTCCACGATGAAATTGCCACACACAAAATTGATTCGCAAAATTCGAGTTTTCATCCGATTGCCATCAAATTTTCAGGGATTGAGAAATAACTATTAAACTTCATTTTACCATTTTACTCGAATTTTATTTACAGTCCATACGCAAATGCCCGCACCTTGGCCTTAACCCCGGCCATAAGATTCTGCACAACCTGTGAATCAACCGTTTTTTGCATGTAAACCCATACTTTCTTCAGTTCCTCGACTGTCTTCACTACCTTAGGTCGTTTAAGAAGGCGCTGCTTCATAATCGCCCAGTACTTCTCGATGGGGCGGAGCTCCGGGGTGTTGGGAGGGTTGAACATTTTCGGCACGAAATTGACCTTATTGTCCGCATACCACTTCAGCACGTCCTTGGAGTAGTGGCATGAGGCCAAATCCGGCCAGAAGATTGTTGGGACGTTGTGGGCCTTCAGGAGAGGAAGCAGCCGCTTCTGGAGGCACTCTTTTATGTACACCTGTCCGTTCGTCGGTCACGAAAGGTGCACTCCGCTTCCCGCACGTGCAGATGGCTTGCCAAACCAGGAATTTCTTCGCAAATTTGGACATCTTCTGAGTGCGGACATGCTCCGGAACGCTGAACTTATCCTTGGCCGTGAAAAACAGGTTGCCGGGGATCTGTTTGAAGTCGGCCTTCACATATGTTTCGTTGTCCATCATGCAGCATTCAACTTTCGTCAGCATGTTGAGGTACAACTTCTTGGCACGGGTTTTGGCGGAGTTGTTCTGCTTCTCGTCGCGATTAGGGGCCTTTTGTACCTTGAACGTTCGAAGCCCAGCCTTAGTTTTGGCCTTCTGGACAAAACTTCGGCTTAGGTGCAGCTTCTTAGCCACATCCCGAACGGAGGCGTTCGGATTTCGGTTGAAGGCCCCAACTACGCGGTTGTGATTTTTTTCTGGGCTTCCGATCGGTGGTCAACCGTTCCTCGAACCGCTTAATAACTCGCGACACCGTGGAATTCGCGATTCCCAACGTTTTAGCGATGGAACGATGCAAGAGATCCTTGTTCTCGTGATGAATGCGCAAGATTTTATCACGCACGAGCTGTTCTTTCGACTTCATTTCCGCGAGTTTTGATCACAGGACTTTAAAACTTGCAGGATGTAAATAATGCACTATGAACTAAATCCACCCAAATTTTCATTAAATTCTACCCAACGGTTAAAAAGTTAGAGCAATTTCATAGTGTGGCAATTTCATCGTGGACACCCTTTAAACAAGCTGTGTAGGTTCTCATAAACCTGATTTAAATATTAAACCTATTGGCCCCTCTTGGTGCCATAATAAAACCAATTTGATTTGAAGTGGCTTTCAGAAAACTTTAATAAAACTTAATAAAGCAGGATGATGTTAGCAATGTTACTTGGGATGTCTGCGGCGGCAACCTCGACCTTCCACTGCCTCATGTCCAATCATTTTTCTTTGAACGCTCATTTATATCGGGTTGGGCTGAGCGACAGCAATCTCTGCGAGTGTGGACAAGGCTATCAGGACGCAGATCACGTTATTTGGTCTTGTGCTGAACATCGTGGAGTCAGATCGGAGCTTTATGATTCCCTTCTGGCTCGAGGTAGACAACCAAATGTGCCAATTCGAGATATTTTGGCTGTTGGTTTGATAGAACTGTACAATCCGCTCGCGTAATGCTTCTTGCTTCTACGGCATTTTGAACACAACTGAACAAGTTGGAACAAAACAAAACATGCGATTATGTTGGGGAGACAGAGAGTATTGATTCACATAATCTCTCTTTTCTCTGTGCGCATTTGTGGTTTGGTATGAGAGAGTTAAAATCATTCTCATCTTTTAGTTATACCCCGTTAAGTTCAAGAAACGTGTTATTGATAGCTATAATAAATCGATAACTTGATAGCTTTAATGAATCAGAAACTACTGAACTGATTACAAGTACTTCTGTTGCTCCGAGTAAGAATCTGAAATACCAAGCTACCACATTTGATGATGAGGATAAAGTGGAACATACTCGGCAAACTGGTAAGAAACCAACGTAATAAAGAAACTGTTAGTATTTCTCCTGTATTCTGTTTTAACTGAACTTGAAACAGAAAAAGAATTTGACTTATTAATAAAAGCTTCGATCGACTCACACACATTACTGTTTGACCAAATTTTGATCGGAACACCCTTTAACTCAACACTGAACGAGCTAAGAAGACTTCCTCCAAGATTTAACGATTTTGTTATGTGAACGATTTAAAAAGAAATGTTTTAATTATGTTGATTAAAAACTCGATCTCAAATTAAATAAAAAAGGAGATGTGGAAGTTAAATAAAAGAAGGACGAAAAAGCGAACCAATTCCTATGAAGACCCGTTTATGCTGGGCTGTCTACGGAAACCGGCGAGCAGTAGAAAGGATTTCATCACATCGCCAGATGTACATCTGCAGTCAACAACCAAAATCAGCATAATTACGTGCGCCAGACCATTGCTTTGGAGAGCTTGGGAGTTGCAGTAGTTCCTGAAGTGGCGACTGTACGATCCTGAACGAGGCGACTATGCGATCACCTAATGACCATTTCGAAACTGTGGAATTAAAAAGTCCTGACTTATACGAAAATGTCCGGAAACAACTCGCGGATTATCAGGAGAAATGTTATTCCCACAAAGCTACAGCAAAAGAAATGCAGCGATTTAATCCTCGGTGCACTTGGTATCTCCCACTGGGGATTCTGTTGAACCCTAAAAAGCCAGGAAAAGTCAGACATGGTTTGGGACGCGACAGCAGGTATGTCACTTAACTCGATGCTGACGAAAGGTCCCGGTTTAATGACTCCACTGTTGCATGTGATGTATCCATATCGGGAGCGGGAAGTTGCCCTAACAGTGGACGTAAGGGAAATGTTCCACCAATTGTTGGAGTACAAACAGCTGTACCCAAGCTATTCGGCATCGGCACTACATAGACGACTACTTGGATAGTGTTGACGTCAACGAGGAAGCTCTGTATAAATAGCCTTACAAGTAATGGAGGTTCATGGTAAAGCCAGACTCCACATCCCGGATCTGATTTCCAATGAAGAAGAGTTGCTCAGCGGAATTGGTAAAACTCATCCTGCGGCAGTGAAGCATCTCAACCTGGACCAAGAATGCGGCGGTGAGCGAATACTAGGGATGACATGGCAACCGAAGGAAGACAACGTCTCATTTACCATAAACTTTCGTGGCGATCAGTATGTCCTTGCTGGTAACGTAACGCCTACCAGAAAGGCAATTGCTAAATATCGTCATGAGCTTCTACGATTTTTTAGGTCTTCTTGCAACATTTGTCGTTCATGGAAAGATAATGATCCAGGTGCTATGGAGGGCCAAAGCTGAATGAGATGACAAGATACCGAGTACAATCATTGGAAGCTGGAAGAACACAGTTGAAGTACCGCGCTGTTACTTTGCCGGTTACGATCCTGATAGCTACGGAATCCTTGAAATCCACGTATTTGAGACGGTTGTCAACGAGATCTGGCCACTAAATCACATTTTGAAGCTCAGAGGATGGTTGGGCTTTGGCAAGAATAGTGGTAACTGGTGTCGAGTACACTAGGCAGTTCCTGTAGCGCCTCAGATGGGATCGCTACCACTGCTAAGACTAACACCGTTCGTTCACACCTTTATTTGTTGGCAAAAATTAATTCGGGCCTTACCAAGCGATGTTTGGCAGAGGTTCAGCAAAGCGCTGGATAGAACTGTTCACCTGTTCGTGCCATCCATTTGGAAGTCGTGCTTATCTGTCTACATGAGAGCAATCCATCGATTTGTTGCACGCAATGTTGCCCCTTTGGAAATATTTACGAATAACGGGACGAACTTCGTCGGGATCAGCATAGAACTTACTGAGGAGATTCTAAAAATAAATCAGGACGTAAGCTGTACATTTACAGACGCCCAAACTCAGCCCACACCATTCGCCCGCAGATGGAGGACATCACACTTCGATGACGAAGTATTTAAAGCGGCGCTTGAGCGGGAACAAAATATCGTAGAACTCGTAGCGCTTACACGCGTGTGCGATGCAAGCATGCCTAGGAAAGTCAATCCTAGGGATGGGTGATCACCAGTGTATTGGTGGACAGAGTCAATCGCCGATCGGACTCTGAAGCAACGGAGCTTCGAGTGGCATTTGTCGTAGCCAAGGTCACGCTAAAGAGGGAGATAAAGGCCAGCAGACGAGCCTGCTTCGAAGGCCTGTGCTCGACAGCCAATGCGAACCCTTGGGGTGACGCATATCGGGTGGTAATTGCCAAAACCAAAGGTACAGCAGCTCTAACCGAGCAATCACCAGAGCTACTGAAGGTGGTCATTGGGGGACTCTTTCCACACCACAACCCGAGTCCTTGGCCTCCCATAGCCGTAAAATCGTACCATGACCACCGTTCCATTATCCCAGATCATAAAGCTGTCATGGCGGTGGAAGAATGGTCGGCAACGCCAAACATCCGCAATCACGTCGGCGATGATAACGGCGCCACGGAGGAAAGAGATCGGGCGACGATTGCGATAGAAAAGCACTGAAGGTGAACAAAGCCCCAGGGCCCGGTGGCATACTGAACTTGACCATCAAGACGGCTATTCTGCTGGCTCCCGAAATGTTCAGGGTTGTGATGCAAAGATGTCTGGACGAGGGCGTCTTCCAGGACGCCTTGAATCGCCAGACGCCAGTATTGCTGCCGAAGACAGGGAAGCCACCGGGTTATCCATCGACATACCGTCCGATTTGCTTGTTGGATACAACGAGTAAGAATCAGTGTCCAAGAATCAGTTTGGCTTCTGTAAAGGGAAGTCAACGGTGGATGCCATCATGTCCGTCACCAAGGTGGCGAGGTGGCAATCCAACGTAAGAGGAGTTTGCTACTGTGCAGAAGTCACCCTGGTTGTGAGAAATGCGTTCAATAACGCCAGTTGGGAGGCTATTACCAACTCTCTCCAACGTCTCCGGGTTCCTGGGTACCTGTACAGGATCCTGGGCAACAACTGCCCGTATCGGGTACTGGTATACAACACTGTGGCGGGCCAGGAGCGTGTTCAGGTCACCGCAGGAGTTCCGCAAGGTTCAATCCTGGATCCGGTGCTATGGCACACGATGTATGACGAAGTGTTGAGATTCCCTAACGGGGTAAAGATTGTCGGCTTCGCGGACGACATCTGCGGAGATGTCCGTAAAAAAGAGTTAACGACCACACACACACAAAGTCGAGATTACTGTGGTCAATAACAGAAAATCGGAGCAAAGGGCAGGCAACTGCACCATCACCTTGGAGCGGTCTCTGAGATACTTGGGGATTATGATCGACGACAAGCTGTCCTTTAAGGCTCCAAGTCAGCGTCGTTCTGTCCATGCTCATGTATGGCGGGCTGGCATTGGCCACTGCCTTGAGTACTAAAAGCTACCCTGGCAAGCTTGAAACTACACACAGGTTAATGTACCTACGAGTGGTCAGCGCATATCGTACGGTGTCATGCGACGCGGACAGTATCTTAGCGGAGATGATGTCCTTCGGCATCATCATGAAAGAGGACGTAGAGAGCTTCAAAGAACGAGGCACGAGTGGTATCCGTCAGATCACTAGCAATAACTCCTCCAAAGGTCGGTGGACCCACTGACTAAAAGGTGTTTCGATCAAATTTTGATCGATTTAAACTTGACGCATTTCTTTTCATCGTGCATTGACAAATGTTGCCCACCTCTCATTTTGAAGATGTGTGCGTGTAGCATCATGCCTCTATTTTGATTTTGAGATTAGCACTTAAGTTATCAAAATGTCGTCGAAGGAAGAGAAGCAACGCAGTCGAGTATTAGTACACGACACTGAAGAAGTCTGCACATTGTAGACGAAATACGCGTATCTGTCAAGATAAGCAATAAAGGTAGTTGGAATTAAATGGAAGTTACTAATCATTCTTCTTATTTTCTAGTAACGCATCACAATTTTGCACGTGCATGGCGAAAATGTAAACTACTCTCACGCCAAGTTGGCGAAATTGTTAAATGTGGCTAAATCAACTGTTACCAACGTATTAAAAGTGTTCGGTGAACGTTTTTCGACAGCCAGGAAAGCTGGATCGGGGGGGATCAAAAGCCGGAGGCCACAGCGACGACAAAAAGAGTTGCCCGCTGTTTCAAGCGGAAACCCAACCTCTCCGTCCGAGATGTCGCAAAGAAGCTGGGACTGGAACGAGCTGGACTGTCGACTTACAAGAAAGTGGTGACTCCAAATCGCGACGATAATCAAAACACGTCGGCCAAAGCACGATCGCGAAAGTTGTACACGACGATGCTGACGAAGTTTGATTGCGTGGTACAGGACAATGAACCTTACGTCAAGGCAGACTTTAAACAGCTTCCTGGACAGGAATTTTATACGGCAACCGGACGGGGAGAGGTGGCAGATATTTTCAAGCACATTAAACTGTGTTCGTGAAGAAATATCTGGTGTGGCAAGCCATCAGTACCTGTGATTTGAAGAGCAACGTTTACATTGCGACCGGAACCGTCAACCAGGAAACTAATCTCAGCGAGTGCCTACAAAAACGCCTACTGCCTTTCCTGAAGCGAAACAATTGTTCCGTTCTATTTTGGCCGGATTTGGCACCTTGCCATTACGGAAAAAAGGCCATGGAGTGGTATGTTGCCAACAACGTTCCAGTGGTGCCCAAGGACCAGACACGCCAACACGCCAGAGCTCCGCCCAATCGAACAATATTGGGCCATCGTCAAGCGGAACCCTAAGAAGACTCAAAAAGCTGTTGTGAGCGAGAAACAGTTCAAGGCAAACTGGCGTTCTGCAGCGAATAAAGTGGACAAGGAGACTGTACAAAATCTTATGGCAGGTTTTAAACGAAAGACCCGGCAATTCGCATTCGGTCAAAAGGAAGCTTAGCTGAATATTTCTCCTGTATTCTGTATTAACTGAACTTGAAAAAGAAAAAGAGTTTGACTTATTAGTAAAGACTTTGATCGACTCACACTAATAACTGTTTGACCAAATTTTGATTGGAACACCCGTTAATCCCGGAAATATCCAGATGGGTCGATCGGAGACACGGGCTTTAGACACAAGTACGGGCACGCCGAGTTCTCCACGTGTCCGGTATGCGCAGATGCCGAGGAAATCGTAGAACATGTGTTCTTCGATTGTCCTCGCTTTAACGACGCGAGAAATAGCATGACGGCTGTGAGCGGCCAGGACACGACCCTGGCGAACCTAGTCCGGGACATCTGGGCACACGCTATTCACGGTAGCTTCCCAGATTGTCCTAGAGCTCCAAGTCAGATAGCGAAATGACCAGCGGCAGGTCAGAGGGACCAACTAACTACTAAAGTCCTATCTAGTTAGACATAAGCGGGTACTTAAAGCAGAAAAGGCTCCTCCCCGGGGTAATACCGAAAGCTGGTTAGCGAAAGCTGAACCTTCGTTTCGCTCAATAACGAAGCGGATGAAGCCTTGACCCCAAAACATTCTCTGATGATGAACTCCAAGGGAGTGCAACTTGTCAAGGATCCCGTTTATGAAGGAGCAGCGTTGAGAAGAAGTTGGAATATGCTCCAATACGTGCTGGATCACTTCTGGCAGCGCTGGTTGATGGAGTGCTTTCCAACGATTACAAGAAGAACAAAGTGTTTCGAGGATGTTAGAGATATTAAAGTGGAGAACTTTCTAGTAGTTTCAGACGAAAAGACGAAAAGAAATAAATAATTAAGGGGGCGTGTAATACAGACGTACGTTGGAAAGGATGGTGTAGAACGCAGAGCGGATGTACAGACTGTTTGAGGAGTCATAATAATAAATACCACATTTATAGCCTTTAGCTAACTCACATGCAAATAACGAATTTTGCTCCACAAAATCTCCGAAAATTACTTCGTTAACCGCTACATACACACAAAAAAATTATGAAATTCAACAGATGTGTGAAACACATCCTCGTTTAATTGCAAGCCAAAGCAAACGTAAACAACGTCATTATTTAAATCTTGCATACAGCATACAATCTTTCATACAACAGACCTGATTACAGTGATATCTGGCTTAAATTTTCATGAAAGACCACATTAATTTATGCCAAATCTAGCATTCCCTTTATGTGCATTCGATAACGCAGAAAATTGAATCTTTCTTCTGAACTGTGTAGATTTACAATCTCGTTAGTAAAGGCAGTTGCTTTAATTCTTCTTCAAAACTGCTACTCCTCAACAATGAAACGGGGGTATCGATTTCATTACTGTTTGTTATGTGGGAGATGACATGCATGCGTTCGAAGTGTCACGCGAAAGGCTTACTTGTATCTACACCTTAATAAAGCTCAATTCACTTAATATCTACACGCAAGATATCAGCTGGGGCTACGATTTTGATACGAAATAATATCCACTTTTACCACTGAAAGCGAAGAGCTTCCCTCACCATCTACTGTCAAAAGGTTCGAGAACTGACCACTAGGAGTGCTATAAAAAAATAAGCAGTGCTTCCAGATATCAAGTGAACCGAGCTTTAGAATAGAACGTGACAATTTATTATGATAATCTTGATGCCTGCTCCGAACAATAAGATTCGCGTATAAATTATACTCGATACATAGAATCTAAAATAAATGCATTAACCAGCAGACCAACCTTTATGCTAGGCCTTTGTATGACTCAATCCAGCCGGAAACAAATAACACATAATCACACAGCCGGAAACACATAACACAAATCGACAATAACAAAATCTACTTATCCTAAGCAAACCAATTTTCCTGGAAAGCTAAAGGACACAGTGTCTGTCTCACTAGCCAAGTTGCATGTCTGGTTTCGGACGGCGGCATACAAGAGGAACTTTGCCACTTATAGTCACTTGGACGGCCCGTTTCCTGAAGTGGGTACTTTCTTTCGACAATATGGATGCTAATTCCACCTCAAACCCCGGCGCCTTTTAAGCTTTGGTGGCACTGCACTCTGGCTGTGAGAGCGATTCTGACCCGTTTTCGGTCGCCTCGTCCCACATTTCCCGTAAGTTCACTCCAGTTGAAGTGTCCTGATGTGACAGCACATAAAAACTATATTCTCACACACAATACAATAATGTGGTGCTTATGAAGCAGGGAATAACGCGTCCTTATTCACTGCGTTATATTCTGGGGAAAAGCGGATCCTCTGCTCTTATGTATAGTCACGTGACACCTGCAAATGCCTTTCGAGGGTCGATATTGAATCGATTCGTTTGGTAGATATGGTTTTTCGTTCGTTGGTTCAGAACTTAATCGAATGGAATAATTGATAAGCAATTCCATTTTGACTGTCCCCATTTACAGACGACCGATGGTTAGAGCAAGGTGTTATTGACTGAAAAATACAGTACATGACCATCGAATTGACACTATATTACATATAAAAAATTGTACACTCTTAGGAGCTTTTTCAGAACAAAATAACATTCGAATCATAAAAATCGCCAAACACACGCCAAACCCGTAGCTGAAAGTCATAAAACAGGAAAATCATATTACAAACTTCCCGATTACCCAAACCATCGTGCCTTGGAGGGAAAGCGCCATTTCCATTTCCTTTCGACTCAATGTGAGTACACATCTTCCCGTAGGTCGCACGAAAGCCAAACAAGTTGCTAACCAAATGGCATAAAACTTTTGCTTTCCTCCCGTCCCGACGAAATTGTGGCAGTCAGTAGGTGGAGTAGCAACCTTGTTTAGGAGAAACAAACAAACAAGCCGTTACCGTGTGCCTCCGCCTTTGTATAAGACAATCGAACCTCCAAGGAAACCGATTGAAGTTTTGAGCTTCCAACAACATTGATAGCGATCGTAACATTCATCATCAATTCATTAAAAATTTCCCGAAAATCATGATCGATCTGTATTCATTCATCACTTGCACTTTTCCGAGAAATGCACACGCTAAACCAGCCACCACCTATTTACCACCACCAACACTTAAGCCGCAAAACAAGCGAAACTGACCTTGATTACTCGGACGCAAAGCAACTTTCACGGCTCATTTTTCCGCCGTGGTAATTATAAAAATCCAAACAGCCAGCGTTTTATTTGTTAGCTTACGGCGAAATTAAATGAAGCCACCGAAATCGAAAATAGGCGGGTATCATTTCGAACTCAGGTGCCATTTTCGGTTTAAAGCTTGGTGGCGATCGATGCCATGGCGATGAGGTACTGATGATTCAATAATCGTTCTTTTGCTCGTCTCACACGCTCCGCCTTTCTTCCCTTTGTCTCTTGGTGTCTACATTAGAGCTGCTGCCCTGCTGTCTTCGATAGCCGTAGGGGCTTGGTCGTGCACGGGTTCGGGCAGCGAAGGGGCAATCGCGTTGGTAACTTGTTTTGTTGAAAATATGAGCGTTCAAAAGCTCATGCTATGGAACATTTAAATTTTCCTAATAATCTATTTATCGGTTCAGTTCAATTTTACTGAACTGAAAATAAAGATAAAAGCTCCATAACAGCTTTCTAAAAAACGCTATAGTATTACGTTAAATGGACCATTGTTTAAAACTTCATTTTAAAAAATAGGTTTCGTTGGGCTCCGCTGAATATAGTGTACAGGCAAATGTACTGGGCTGCAAGATGGTGAGTCGACAACTGGGAAGGAGCGTGCGTCCCCGCAACATAGCTCTGGTCATCACAAGTTCCTACCTCATGCTTCCACGGGTCAAGAGATAACAAAGACCGCCAGCTAAGGGTTGCGTACACACTACCAAAATTTCATGGAAATTTCTGTCCCCTGAGACTGACACATGCAAGCGTCCTTTAGCACTTAAGAATAGGTTGAAACAGATGAGAAAACAAATTCAATCAAACACAGCTTTTGTCGAATTGCGTATGTGTCAGTTTCAGGAGACATAATTTTACATGAAATCTTTCTTTACGTTCGCTGACTTTTTACAAACATGAATTACGTCTCGTGTAAAATTCATAATTTCTAAGTGTGTACTTAGCTGGTAGTGTAGCACTGTTGTCCTTCTGACTTCAGCTAGATTAAGAAGGTGCGTTCCGAGCATTTGTCCACCAAGGAGGTGCGACTCAAATAGCGTCTGCCCTGGCATCCAGCGGCTGAGTAAGAAAAGTAGCAAGGTATCGCGTCAGCTATACCTAAGATGGCAGCCCCATCTGCAGAAATGCAGACATTACAAATATAATTGTTATTATAATTTCATGTTAAAACATATTTTTATGCAATTTTTGGCTTCGCATTTATACATCGTTGTACGTTTTAGCCCGCCGAACTCACGTTATGTATTTGTTTTTTTTGTTTTTTTTTTATAAATGATTATATACGACAAATTCTACTAAAAAAAAATTCCTTCTTCATTAAAAAAAATTAGTAATTCAAAAACATACATTGTTAATAATCTTTCGTTTTCTATTTCACAGACAAACAGAATCATTTGTGTGCCCAATAGGAAACAAGAGTTATCAGAGAATTCAAATTTCCTTTTTTTTACTGTGGATTTATTACCCAAGTAACCATGAAGCTGTATATAGGTACATCAATTTTGCGTTATATTACGATATATGTAATGGTATAAAGCAGTTTAATCTTACATGCGCCATGAAAGTAGAATTAAAGTCGAAAAAAGCCCCACTCCTGTCAAATATAAGCTAGCGCACATGTTTTATTGAAACCCTAAAACATGTATATTTAGGGCATAGTTACTTTTTCAGCAGTTGAATTACTGCTTCTACTGAAATGTTTCATTGCATTTTTGAAAGCATACATAGAGCTTGGGATACTTTGAAAAAAAAAAAATACATCGAAAATGTTTAAAATTTCTTTTTTTAATTATTTTTTTAATAATCGTTTATTTGTACAGGCTCAATCGAATCAACTTTACAGAGCCAAATTTTCATATTTATATACATCATTTATCTTAAAACTAAAGTTAGCAGGATAGAGCCGATTACTCGCGGCCGTCTCGAGGTTAATAGGAATTACAAATTACGGATGAGAAGGAGGGTGGGAATTTAAGGTATGGTTTACATAACACATTAAATTTAAATTCTAAATTATCTAAAAACTTATAACTATACAATTTATGGTTTACTTTTGACTTGAACAATTTTTGAAAAAGAAAAAAAAACACACATACACAGATAAAAAAAAACTTATAGTAAACATACAGGTTAAACTAACTACAATCTAAGGCTAATGTTAGTCAAAAACACATAAATGAGTTTCATTTACTTCAATCACAGGAAAAAGTTCACTGTGAATAATTTTAAAACCGAGGATGTTCCAGTTTCAACCACCTATTGTATCCTGGAATCCTCAAGAACCGCTTGTAGGAGTGGTAGTGGGAGACCAGCTAAAATAATGGACAAGAAAGGACTTAGATTGCTCCATAGTACTTTTAACAACAAGGATTCGATTAGTCAATCTGATGCAGCAAAAAAGCTCAAGACTACGCAACCTTACATCTGCAAGACGTTGAAGAAGATAGGAATAGTCTGCAACAAGAAATCAAGAGCACTAGAATACACGGAGCAACAGATATCAACCATAAAATCCCAATGCCGCTGGATGACCCGAAATTACGCCGAAAAATGTTTCGTTTTAGATGATGAAAGCTAGTCCCCTCTCTCAAACACCCACATCCCAGGAAACGATCGATATTATTCTGATAACATTTCTACTGCATCTCCAAACCTGAAATATAAGTTTAAGCATAAGATTGAGCAGAAGATGATGCTTTAAAGGGTGTCCACGATGAAATTGCCACACACAAAATTGATTCGCAAAATTTGAGTTTTCATCCGATTGCCATCAAATTTTCAGGGATTGAGAAATAACTATTAAACTTCATTTTACCATTTTACTCGTATTTTATTTACAGTCCATACGCAAATGCCCGCACCTTGGCCTTAACCCCGGCCATAAGATTCTGCACAACCTCTGAATCAACCGTTTTTTGCATGTAAACCCATACTTTCTTCAGTTCCTCGACTATCTTCACTACCTTAGGTCGTTTAAGAAGGTGCTGCTTCATAATCGCCCAGTACTTCTCGATGGGGCGGAGCTCCGGAGTGTTGGGAGGGTTGAACATTTTCGGCACGAAATTGACCTTATTGTCCGCATACCACTTCAGCACGTCCTTGGAGTAGTGGCATGAGGCCAAATCCGGCCAGAAGATTGTTGGGACGTTGTGGGCCTTCAGGAGAGGAAGCAACCGCTTCTGGAGGCACTCTTTTATGTACACCTGTCCGTTCATCGTGTCCTGGGTCACGAAAGGTGCACTCCGCTTCCCGCACGTGCAGATGGCTTGCCAAACCAGGAATTTCTTCGCAAATTTGGACATCTTCTGAGTGCGGACATGCTCCGGAACGCTGAACTTATCCTTGGCCGTGAAGAACAGGTTGCCGGGGATCTGTTTGAAGTCGGCCTTCACATATGTTTCGCCGTCCATGATGCAGCATTCAACTTTCGTAAGCATGTTGAGGTACAACTTCCTGGCACGGGTTTTGGCGGACTTGTTCTGCTTCTCGTCGCGATTAGGGGCCTTTTGTACCTTGAACGTTCGAAGCCCAGCCTTAGTTTTGGCCTTCTGGACAAAACTTCGGCTTAGGTGCAGCTTCTTAGCCACATCCCGAACGGAGGCGTTCGGATTTCGGTTGAAGGCGCCAACTACGCGGTTGTGATTTTTGGTGTTGTACGGAATACTTTTTCCTTCACTTCTGGGCTTCCGATCGGTGGTCAATCGTTCCTCGAACCGCTTAATCATTCGCGACACCGTGGAATTCGCGATTCCCAACGTTTTAGCGATGGAACGATGCGAGAGATCCTTGTTCTCGTGATGAAAGCGCAAGATTTTATCACGCACGAGCTGTTCATTCGACTCCATTTCCGCGAGTTTTGATCACAGGACTTTAAAACTTGCAGGATGTAAATAATGCACTATGAACTAAATCCACCCAAATTTTCATTGAATTCTACCCAACGGTTAAAAAGTTAGAGCAATTTCATAGTGTGGCAATTTCATCGTGGACATCCTTTATATTGCCATATCTGAGAGAGGAATTTCCAAACTATGCTGTAAAAACTCGAAGATCTGTCTGAAAGAACCAAAGATAGATACAGTAAACGATTGGCAAAAAAAACGAACCACTTGAAAACTAATTGAAATGAACTGGCAGAACGAATGTCTACATTGACGGCTACTTCTCGAAAGGGCCTAGTTATGTGTTTTATTAACTATCTTAGCTGAAAACTATTAACATTCTTAACCGGCACTATTTGATTCCCCAGTGCACTGCAGAGTTTTCTACGTAAGATATGTCCCTTTTCGAGGAAAAAATACAGCGGCGAATGTAGTTATCGGAGTAAAAACTTTAATAAACACATTTTTAAGGTAAAATGGGGCAAAATGGACCATTTCTCAACCCCGGCACAGCATGAAACAACATTCGGTTCCTCAGAGTTTTTCACATAAGATATGCCTCTTTTCAAGCAAAAAATACAGCGGCAATTGTAGTTATCGGAATAAAACCTGAAAAAACAAATGTTTAGGGAAAAATGGACCATTTATCGACCCGGCACAGCACGAAACTAACACCATTCGATTCCTCAGAGTTTTTCACATAAGATATATACATTTTCAAGCAAATAACACAGCAGCAATCGTAGTTATCGGAATAAAAACTGAAAAACACACCGATTTAGGGTGAAATGGGGCAAAATGAGCAACTGAAATCAGTGGCAATCGATTTATTGGCATGATGAATCCTGGAGAGTGTGAGCTGTATAGTGGAATACCTGTAACTAGAAAATGAGAAGAATGATTAGTAATTTCCTTTTAATTCGAACTACCTTTATTGCTTATCTTTACAGATACGCGTATTTCCTCTACAATGTGCAGACTTCTTCAGTGTCGTGTACTAATACAGTCGAGTATTAGTACACGACACTGAAGAGGTCTGCACATTGTAGACGAAATAAGCGTATCTGTCAAGATAAGCAATAAAGGTAGTTGGAATTAAATGGAAATTACTAATCATTCTTCTCATTTTCTAGTTAGGATTTATTGGCGTTTTTTCCTATAGAAAAGCATCCGTTCATGTATAAATACTAGCGAATTTGAAATGAGTCCGATTATGCCCACTGTGCCATGGTTCAGACCCAGTGGTTTGGCTATTAATCAAGAAGTGTGCCAAAATCAATGTTTGAAGAAAATATCGATTCAATTTCTTCAAACATAGGGGTAAGGGGATGTAATGTTAGCCTAGCTCCTTGATTCGGCCTATGTACCAAATATGTCAAAATGGAAATGTATGAGTTTCGATAGTATATTCTCATAATGGCTCATCTAAACACAAACCAAAGAAACAAAACCTGTGCAGAGTGAATTATTATGTTTTCATTATCAAAGGTCCAATAAATCATATGTGAAAATCTCTTATGTATTTCAAAGCAGTTTAAGTTTAGTTTTGTTTTGTAGTAATTTATGTTGGGTAAAGCGAATAAAGTTGGCAATGCCTCAAATCATAAACTCAGGAAGAAAACCGTACGAAGACTGCATTTAATAAAAAAATCGATCGAATGGGTCGAAGTTGCATGCATAAATAGACCCAATTTGATGCTTATAGACCGACATTACATCCATATCCCTCAAAAGTTTCTGACTTTATAAAATAACTTGTTTAGTTTTTCATGATACATACTACCAAATGTCTGATTAAACGTGTCTAAGCAAGTGTATAACTAGCTAAATATTGCTTACAACCGAAAAAAATTATGATTTATAATAAAAAATGTTATCGATCATTGCATATTAGGCTGAGTTAAGGGACACATACCCTATCATGCAGATGGAAATTACGTATTTTGGCCGGATAAAGGCGTCGTCGTATTATACGAGAAAAACACAAGCCTTCTTGGAAAACCAAAACATCCCGTATGTACCAAAAAACCGTAATCCAACTTTGGATATTTGAGTTCGCTGGTGTTCAAAAACAACTGGAGAGCCAAAGACTGTAAACAACTGATTAATAAAGACTGTATTCGATGAAATTTGGACACACGCAATTGTTCGTAACTTTTTAGCGTGTGGGTAAAAATTATTGAAATTTTAACTAAATGTATTTCATTGTGTTGTGTCAATTGTGTAATGAGTTTCGTGAAAATCGGTCCAGTGATGGCTTCGAATGAAGAAATAGTGCGCCAACAAATTTTGGGCACTCACTTCGAAAACCCAAACGCTTCTCATCGATGGATCGGAAAACAGCTCGGAATCGCACATTCAACCGTATTTCATGTGATCAAAACGTTCAAGGACCGTAAGACAACCAAGCGGAAAAATGGTAGTGGCAAAAAACGTGGCACATCAAATCCGGAGAAGGCTAGGATGGTATTGAACCAATTTAAGCGTTATCCCAACATTTCGATCAGGGATGTTGCGAAAAAGGCGAAAATTTCAGTTTGTTTTGTGCAGAAAACAATGAAACGTTCTGGATTACATGTGTACAAGGTCCAGAAGGCACCGAACCGGAGCGATAAACAGAACTCGGTGGCCAAAACACGTGCAAGAAAACTGTACAGGGAGTGGCTCACAAGAAACTGTCGAAATTCGCCAAAAAAAAAAAAATCTTGTCTGGCAAGCGACCTGCGGATGTGACAAAATGAATCAGCCCTTCATCACTTCTGGGACCGTAACGGACAAATCTTCAGACGAATGCCTCCAAAAACGACTTCTGCCCTTCTTGAGATCTCACGATGGCCCGAAACTGTTTTGGCCGGATTTGGCATCTTGCCACTATGCCCGGCCCGTCTTAGACTAATACAAAGATAATAATGTAGTTTTTGTACCAAAAGACGTCAACCCTTGGGCAATCATGAAGGAAAAGCTCGTTAATACTCCAAAACTGATAGAAAATGCACTTGAACTAAAGAAAGTGTGGTTAAAAGTCGGTCCTATCATTGCCCAAAATTTGATGAAAGGGGTCAAGGCAAAGGTACGGGCATTTGAGTTGGGAGAAGAGGTTCAATAAACCAATGATGTCAAAACTTAACCATTTAGTAGTACTTTATTTCCAGAAAGTTTGAAAAGAATCGGGCTCAAGGAAAATTTTTGGTGACCTATTTTGTGTGTCCAAATTTCATCGAATACAGTCTTTAGAATCAAAAGATGCATTTGCCAAATCGATAAAGAAGCTGTACAACACTCCTGTTCAAACATCAGGACAAAGCTTCGTCGAACAGCTGATGACGGACCGCATTCAAATGTTCATTAATTTTTTTTTTAAGTAAAGAGACGTGCCTTCAAAATAAATCAATCAGTTTTCCTTTCTATAAAAAAGTTTTTTTGTTATGGTCTTTAATGAAAATTCTCATGTTTTAGTTATACCCTGTTAATACATTCATAAAATTTTGACGGCTCATTATCATCTCGCTGTCCCGAGTAGCACACGTGATTTAAAATAAATTGCAGCAATTTGGTTACGACTGAATTCAGTTGCAAAACAGTTATTTCAACCGTTTTACAACAACCGTGCTACTAGGGGTATTCTGATAAAACTTTGTATTATAATACAACTACTCGAATGAAGACTTTTTGGCAAGCCTGCACAAATGCCAGTATGTCAATAAGTTGCTTGCAATGGCTTTGTTAGATGAAAGGATTGTATTAATCTTAAGTAAACTTCGAATAACTTCGACACACATCCAAAAAAGACTATCGTTTTTCTATCCATGCTTGGTTGAATATATTTTATAAAGCTAGTAAAACATATAACTAGCTAGTTATAAACATAAAACAATGTAAACATAAATATTAATATTTGCAATTGGCTGTCAAATTGTAACACCTTGAAACAAATGTGAACAGATATGTTATTCGATTGTATTATTTTGCGAATAAGCTGTTACAACTCTGTAGTATGAACAAGGCATTACAATTTTTTGATAAAATTTTAACTTTTATAATGGTACGCATAAAGCCCGACTCAAAGTAAATTTGGACGCATTCAAGTGATCATAACTCAAGAATTAAACAACATGCACGGTTGATCAAAACGTCAAACAAAAAGGTATTTATTCAGCTTTCAAACGATATGTAATATCGTGTAATAGTTATTACATTTTACCGTTTCGAACGAACTGTCGCACTTTACTTGTGATCGATGCCATCATGATCTGCACAGCCGCTGATGACACTGTACCGGCGAACTTATTCCACTTTAAACGCATTTGTTGTGCATTTGTCACTTCTTTACCGCAATCCTCGAAGTTTTCGCTTGACAATTGCCCAATATTTTTCGATCGGTCTGAACTCAGGGCAATTCGGAGGATTCATCTCTTTGGCGACGAAATTAACATTGTTTGCAGCATACCATTCTAGTACCTCGTTAGAGTAGTGGCAACAATCAATATGTAACTAGCGATTTGAAATTGGTTCACTGTTGTAGAACCCCTAGTTCCGAAGTACACCTTGCAGTCTGCACCTTGCCTTGCACTCTTTCGCTTTTCAGTACCTTTTGGTAGAAGTATCTTTGTTTTTGTTTTGATTAGCTGTGTTATTTTGACAGAATATTTGAGAGTGTATTGGTGTGAGTTACGGTCTTAGGAACGAATCATTAAGCTTGGGACCGGTGTGCTAGTACGTCCTGAGCCAAAAAAATATTCGTTTTCTTCATGACTATCCAGTGGCAGCTGGCTAGATCCGGCCAAAACATAATGTTGGTCTTGTGTTGCCGAATGAAGGGTAAAATCCGTTTTTTCAGACACTCTTTAATGTAAACCTTCGACGTTCATTATAATACAGCCATCCAATTTCGTGAAAACTCGTTCGTATAGTAATTGTGCTCGCTTTTTTGCCACTAAATTTTTTTTCAGGGAGCAATTCGGATGTTTACTGGCACCAAAAGACTTATATCCTTCTCTTGAAAGGATGTTACGCACGGTGGAAAAGTTGGAATCGTATTTCTTTGCCAAATCACGTATGGAGACACCTGGGTTGCCTTTCACGTACCTCAACACCTTTCTCTTCAGCTCTTTGTCCCTAGTGCCATTTTTATGATAGATGCGCTGTGCTCTATCCACACTCAGAGTATCCTTGTACTGTTTGATTACAAGACACATCGTTGACTTTGGGAATTTTAACACTTTTACTATTTTTGAGGCAGACCACGAAGGACTCTCTAGATGTTTGTGCACAATTAATTTTCTTTTCTCAAGTTCCATGATCCGTAATTTCGAGATGCTTCGATCAATCGAGAAAAACTTTTCACCAATTTCTTCGTGAATGAAACATCAACAAATGCCTGTCAAACGTTTTTTGTTCCAACCACAGGGACGCGGTGGTGTATTAAACCGTGCGTCCAGATTTACTTTGAATCGAGCTTTATAAGGTTTTATAGAATGCAGTAAAACAGGGCCATAACATGAGTTTACAGCAGTCTCCAGGAGGGAATCAATTCCATGTGGTCATCATCGGAAGTTATCCCGAGAAAAGATCTACATTATATCCACTCAAGGTGGGGTATTGCCTCCCCCCTTGCCTATGTAGCAACTTGGTAAAAAGTGCTTCTCTTAGTTTGCACTCCCTTTAAAATGGCCCTTTGGTAAATCTCAAGTTCTATGCAATTTTCAGGCTGCTGTATTCTAACGGAACTAGCAATACATCCTCTTCATTTATTTTTCTGCTAAACAAACTTCCACTTTCATAGCCTACTGTTGATCTGTGATTACATCCTTCTATACATTGCAATTGTCAACTTCTCGTGCGAAGTAAACAAGACCCATCATTAGATCGTGGGACTGTTATAAAAATAGCTGCAGATTTCTTGTGTGATAAACAATAGGCACTTGGAAGTCGCAAAATTTTCGGGGAATCCGGCAATTTGCTGAGCAAGATAATTTACAACTTACTTCTATCATTGTTGCAATCATGATATTATCAGTACTAAGAACAACGGCTAGCTACGATAAGGAAAAAATCATTGCAGGCAGTGCTAGCCACGATAAGCGAAACCAGATAGTTACAGACACCCCTAAATTTCTCACCCGGCCATGCGCATGCAACGGTGGAAGATAGAAAGGATTTGGTATCTACATAAAAAGATGCAGGCAATCTGTAGTAGGTATCTAATAAAGAGCATCTAATCTAAGGAAGACATTTGATTTTCATCTCTTGTTTGGAACTTTAGCATGAGCTGCCATATGTCTCAAATCTTGTCTCCGATTTCCACAAACCAATTTTGTTGTTCCTTCGAATGAAATTTACAATAAATTTAACTTTCAGTGAGTTCAATTATGATCTCATGCCCATATTCAAGCTATAAAGTAATGGATTGGAAAAGCCTTTTATAAGCATTTGGAAGCATTTAAGGAAAGCTGAAATGAATGAAAATTTGCTCAGAATTAATCAATTCGAAATTTGATTTTGTAGTATGTATCTGCCACCTTACCGGAGACAAACCTTTTTTAAGTTTGAGAGAATCTTCCATTACCAGTTGGCAGTACTGCTATCAAAACAGATCGAGGCATACCAATGTTTAATTTTGCCCTCTTAAAAAAATACAAATTCATCCGCAACATTTTAAGCAATAAATGGTCGCAATAACCTAACAACATTGTTAACTTCACTAAACAAATAATACGTTTTACACCTGTTCCCCATGAACTAGCCTATGCAATTTGTTTCCGCGGTGAAATAGGTCAAACACTAACCAAAAGAAAAAAAAAGAAGAGATTCATAATAATGGTAAAACGAGAAAGACCCCAAAATTAAGCTCCAAGTTAAAACCACCGGATCCCAACCAACTGATGAATAACCATAGGGGCAATTTTAAAAGTAGCATCTTCCTTGACCGAACCTCGGCGAACAAATGTAGGTAGGGCAGACAACCAGCTCAGACACATCATTGTAGATGCCGTTTACACGAGGTGTTGGTTTCATTTACGGTAAAACTAATTGCCGCTCTTGCCAGCAAGTTAGCGCGTTTTCCCATTATGTTTTCGCCACCGGACCGGCGTGTTTGTACGCTTCTGGTAGCACTATAGGCGATGACCGAACGCTACCGGTTCCAGCCGAGCGGAGACTTAATCCCATCGTAATCTTATTTAAATTCCTTGGCAAATGGTCGGAATTATTCTTCATTTGTTTTCTCGACCCCCACTCGTGCGCTTTTCATTTCCCCTCACAATTGAATTAATAATACATATGTGTTTCCCGACAAAATTTTCGGCATAATCGGTCAATCAAGAAAGGAAGTTCGTCAAACGAAAATAGAACTGAATCAATCGAACCTGGCGGCTGAGCTTTCAAGTGTATTGCGGGCCTTGTCCCAATGTCGAGCACCGACCGGGTCCACTCAGCTGGGGGTGGTAATGAGGGGATAAAAGTTTGTCCATCACCCGGCATTCAACCGCCAACGACACCAACTCGTACACAAGGATTATCGATTGATATTGCTTCCGTTGTTCTGTTTCGGTTTCCCGTCGCGTAGCCGTTGAAGCTATAGTTTAATCGACCGGCACGATGACACCTTGGTCCTCCGCTCCCGTGTTTCATTGGATATCCTTTTCGCTTTCTGGCGGAGAGAGAAAGAGAAGATAAGGGGGGTAGCCAGGGTCCGGATATGGGCGGTTGAGTGGTTTATTTCTTTGTTAGATAAAAGATAATGACAGATTGGGGCTGGTTGGTGTAGGACTGAGGTGGTTTCTAAGCCAAATGCGTCATTTTACTATTTTTGATGTATCAAGAGCAGCAAATTTAAAAAGTCACATCAGATTTTGTAAACAAAACTTAATAATTCTAATAAAATGCTTCACTTGAAGTTGCTTTCCTATTTCTTAAAACTGACCATAGAACTTTTTGTTCTTCAAAACTTCGGCAAAACAGCCATAAAATCCACTTAATAGATTATCCTCTTAAATATGAGACAAGACACTCAAGAACAGTTTGGCATTGCCCGGGTAATGATGCCTCCAGAGCACGACTATTGGATACCCTTGTGGCCCGAGGTAGACAACCCTTCCGCGAAGTAAGAGATGTTTTGGGAATGCGTGATCTTCCCTACATGCAAGCGATTTACGAATTCCTTTGTTTGTCTGATCTAAGAGTGTAATGTCATCACTCCCTCCCTTTCACTCTAGTAAATTCCCTGCCATTGTGTCCCAGTTATATTATCCTTTTGTTTCCGTGCTACTTGTACCTGCCCAGCAAGCTGTGATCACCCATCTGCAGCTTAGTTCCTGTGAGGGACTACAGGGACCGAGGATCTGGTAGATGTCGCAATCATGAGCAGCAACAAATACCTGAAATAAGTTACCTGCCTAGCCCCTTCCAAACAATAATGTGACCCATTAACCTCGAGCTAGCCACGAGTAATTGGCACCCCACTTTACTAAAATCGAAAAAGAAAAATTGTTAACTACAATATTGAATATCGGCTCCGCAAAGTGTTACACACGCCTGAGCCTAATAAATAAACGAACTGATTAAAAAAATAAGACACTCAAGAGGATCTTTCCAGACCTGCTTAAAACGTCTACGTCTTACGGCAAGGGTAGGGTGTCAAATGAAAATCTAAAATATTGCGACCGTCACGAAAAACCGTGCGTTTTGTACGCGAATAACTCAAATAATCCACGATAGATTTACATGATTTCTTCCTCAATCGGTCGGAAATTTTACCGCGCTCCAATTCAATTGTCAAACATTATTCTCAAACAATAGTAAACTATTGAAAATAACGCAAATATAAGGTGATGTATTATAATGTCATTTTGCAGAGTAAATTTACCAAATTTCCTATCACAGTTTTCAAATCGAAGCAAGGAACGTCTTGCATCATCTTCTTTTTCTTCTTTGTATTAGAGAGGTACTTTAACCAATCGTGTCATTCGTCTCTCCATGTACGTCTCGCATGCAGCTGAGAACGGTATAAAACGCACACTTAGGAAAAATTTGCCTCATCCTTTAAGACCCATAGATGATGGATCTCAGAAATTGGCATTTCGAATCAAAAATTCGCACTCTCCCAGATTGCGCAAAACCCTTTTGGAAGTTGACCAAAATACTTAAAAACAAGCCAAGACCAATTCCGCCGCTTAGTCCGCTCGACCAGAATCCAGTTCCACCTCTACTTATCACCCCTGTTGAAAAGGCCAACGCACTAGGTCAACATTTTGTAAACTCACACAACCTTGGCCAATCTATTGTGAGCCCACATGAGCCTACTGTTATGGAGGCAACGTCTAGAGTCGCCGAAACACCCATAGTTGTCCCTGACGATTGTAGTATTTCGGCTGATAAGGTGATAGCTGCCATCAAGCGAACCAAAAACATGAAAGCCGCTGGTGTCGACGGCGTCATCAACCTCGAGTTGAAAAACTTGAGTGTTGATTTCTTCCGACACCTTACAGCGGTTTTTAACAGATGTTTGGAACTTGGCTACTTTCCATCTAGCTGGAAAGTAGCTAAAGTTATCCCTATTCGCAAGCCTGGCAAAGATCCTACCAGCGCTAAAAGCTATCGCCCCATCAGCCTTTTGTCCTCCATCTCGAAGCTGTTCGAAAAGCTGATCCTCAGCCGTTTACTGGATTTCACAAACCAGAATAACATCTTCCTTCAGGAACAATTTGGGTTCAGGAAAGGTCACTCTACCATCCACCAACTGAAGCGAGTTACTACCATCCTCAAACGGAACAGGTTCGTTGGAAAGACATCTGCAATGGCATTGTTGGACGTCGAAAAGGCTTTCGACAATGTCTGGCACGATGGTCTGGTGTTTAAGCTGCATCGATACAACTTTCCGATCTATCTTGTTAAGATCATCAAGAACTATCTATTGGACAGATCATTCCGGGTCTTCCTGAACAATTCCCATTCTGAAACGTTCAACGTTGATGCTGGTGTTCCCCAGGGTGGCCTCTTAGGCCCTATCCTATTCAACATCTTCACGTCAGATGTTCCTCCCCTACCGGGTGGTGGTATTTTGTCGATGTTTGCGGACGACACTTCCATCATCTACAAGGGTCGAGTGATTCGTGCACTGACTAGAAAACTTCAGGAGGGCCTCAATGTTCTGTCCGATTACTTAAACAGCTGGAAGATTTGTATCAATGCAGCTAAAACCCAGACGATTCTGTTTCCGCATTCGAAGTCACCTCGACTCATTCCGCCACGAGAATACAAAGTCCACCTCTGTAACACTCCGATCGATTGGTCCGGGGAAGTAGTCTACCTTGGTCTCACCCTAGATAGCAAGTTGTTGTTCCGATCGCATGTTGACAAAACATCAAACAAGTGTAGATCCTTGTTGAGATCCCTATATCCGCTGATCAACAGAAAGTCCACTTTATCGACCAAGAACAAGCTTGCGGTCCTTAAACAAATCATTCTTCTCGTGATCGAGTATGGTTTGCAAACTGGGAGAGTTGTGCCAATTGCCACCATCAGAAACTACAGGTAGTTCAGAACACCATCCTCCGGATGATTCTGAACTGTCCTCCAAGAACAAGAATTTTTGAGATCCATCGCCTGGCTGGTCTGCAGACTCTCGGCGAGAGAAAAATCATAGTCCTGGAAAGGTTCAGAGAATCCTGCCTGAGGTCACCACATCCAATCATCAGACAGCTGATAAACTAGATTTAAGTTATTGTAGTTAGGTAGGTTTTCAATTTTTCAAATTAAACCCACTCCCACAAGGGAAAAACATATCATATGTAAAAACAACACCAATCAAATGAATACCAAAACAAACTAATTTTCTGAAGATGTAAAGCCCCTCTGGCTAACCACTTGCACTGTAATATTGGAATGTAAAAATTAAACAACTGGAAATAAAAACACATTTTAGTAGTAGTATTTGCCTCATTCGTTTGGCAGCATTGAAGCTGTGCGGAGCTGGTCGCTGGTAGCTGGTCGCAGGCAGCTGGTCGCAGGCAGCTGGTCGCAGCTGCTTCATTCGTCCGCAGGGGAGCTGGTCGCAGAGGCAGCTGGTGGTCGCGTAGCAGATGGTGGTCGCGTAGCAGCTGGTGGTGGTAAGTACCAAGGCTCTCCCAAACAGCGATCGTCGCGATGAGGTAAAATGGCGGATTATGGGGGCGCACAATCGCGTCGGTTTGTGCAAGTCGCCATCTTACCTCATCGTGGCGATTTTTTCGCCGCGACTTCAAAAACGCTGCTGTTTGGGGGAAAGCATCCTTGGAGGCGAGCAGCAGTAGGTGGATATAATCTGTCCTTTTGAGGACAATAAAATAAAATAATAGGTAGTTGTTTATTAAAGAACTAATTTTAGTTCGGTGCTCGAAGGAGGGCGAGCCGTCGGTAAAAATTTTACCCAGCTGGTTGGCGCAATCCATAAATTGATAATCTGTCCTTTTGAGGACAACCAATTTAATTAAAAGAGGTGTTTATACAAGAATTAAACTTTTATTTCGTTTGGTTTGTGCGCCTAATATCATGGTGCCGATTCGTTCGCCGCAACTGCAAAACTAAAAGGTCCACCCCAATGGGGTTTTCCCCAAAGGTAACGTAGAACTATGTAGCAATGGGCAATCGAATTCGCCTCCAGTCGCCTAATTCTTTAAAGGGTTTTCGAAATTGGTTTCGCTCAAAAATTAACTGCAATACATTAAACAGGTTAACCTAATACACATGTAATGTACAAGAACGATATTACAGATGGTTTAACCAACAATCAATATGCAATTAGCGATTTGAAATTGATTCACTGTTGTAGAACCCCTTGGTCCGAAGTACACCTTGTAGCCAGCACCTTGCTATACATATTTGCGCCTTTGTTTCGATTTGCTGTGTTATTTTGACAGAATATTTGAGCGTGTGTTCGTGTGAGTTCATTATTAGGAGCGTATTATTAAGCTTGGGACCGATGTGCTAGTACTGACTGAGCCAAGAAAAAAATCGTATTTGTTCGGGACCTACTGGTCTTAGAGTTAGTCTTTGGTTTAACCGTACCGGTTACAGTTGGGATGATAACCCGAATTTGTAGTTAGGTGCTTCTTATGGTAATTTTTTGAACCCAAGAGACTGGCTTCATCCACCACCAATTGCATACGATTTCTTCTAGGCTTATGTGTGTACAACACTGCAAAATGTGCAAATGTCGAAAACACGATGGCTTCGACGTACGATAATTTTCGCAACCGCCCATTTCGAACAACTCTCTTTTCCAGTTATTTTGGAGGCCTTGAAAGGGGCCGTTTTGGGGACAGCTATTGCAGCCACCTCACTTCGTCATGAAGCTGAAGCTTAAAGATTGAGCAACTCACGTATATAGTTTGCAGCCATATGCTGCGACATTTTACTTATACTTCCTCAAAATAATTTGTTTCTTATCGAATTGTATGGACTCTATCCATCGCATTAGAACGCAAGAAACACTTTTAAACACTGAATGGAATTCGAAGATAATATTACCAACGAACTTCACACTTCACATGCCATCAAACAGAAACTATCACATGCCATCAAACAGTGGACTGTGATTGTACATAAGCACACATCAAACGACCCTTAGTGATTTGCAATACTGAATCATATTATGTAACATTTATAATGTATCGAATAATAAATATGATTTACTCTCATGTTTGGTTGAATTTTGAGTTTTGTTTGTGTTAAAGCATCCCTCTTGAAAGGGCAGAGGGAGGGGGGGGGGTCTCGAACCACAGTAGAAACAAAACAAACGGTCCCAAAAGCCCCTGCATACAAATTTTCAAGCCAGTCGGTTAAGTAGTTTCTATGTCTATAAGGGTCAGTTCGATAGAAATTAATTTTTATATTTATGAGAATTTCTATAGTTTTTCATTTAAAATTAATAGTTTTCAGTAATGGAATTGATGAGTAGAAAGATTTGCAATCGATCGGTGCAAAAATTTTGAAAATCGGTCATGAAATGACTTAGTTATTAACTTTCAAAACCTAAGCATATTTCGTGACGCTCCAAATTTTCGTACTCGCAACGTGTACCCCTATCTTGAAAACAAAGACGTAGTTCTACGTCAAAAACGCCTCCATGGAGGGCGAGCCGTCGGGAAAATTTTACCCAGCTGGTTGGCGCAACCCACTAATAAATAATCTGTCCTTTTGAGGACCATATTCGTCCTGCATTTCGACAGCCGTATCCTTTTCTTGGTCTGCATTTGTACCAAACATGCGCAGATACTCATCGACTGTTTGCTCGAGGTTGAACTCGCAATCGTATTCTTTCCGCTTCTGTAGAAGTACGCTTTCATACTGATCGTACAACTGCAGGAATTTAGCCGGCGTCGGTGGTGTAGTGGTAAGCGTGACTGCTACTTGGCACCCCAGTAGGGTCTGGGTTCAATCCCAGTCGACGTCGGTGGTTTTTCTGAGGCGAAATAATCTGGTCACGTCTTCCTTCGGAAGGGAAGTAAAGCCGTTGGTCCCGGTTCATATTCATGAGTCGTTAGGTAGGGTCCAGGTGGTGGAGTCGTCTTCCTGGCGTCGGTGATTGTCACCATGTGAGGAAATAGGCCGACGTAAAATAAAGATTAAAAAAAAAAAAAAACTGCAGGAATTTCTGGCAATCAAGTATGTCGCACATCTCGCTACGAAGGGGAAGAAACAGCAACACCATCTCGCGCTTGTAGTCGATGAGCTCGTTCATTGAGTACGACCGCCAACGCAATACGTGCGCAGTGCTGCGACGACTGTACGTGTTCGACGTTTTCTGTACTTTCGCGTAACACGCTGCAAAATCTGCAAGACATACATCCTCTAGCCCTTCGCGTGCTTCGTACTTCTGGATTATATTGGATGTCCAGATATCGGTGGAATCATCCGAAACACCTTCTACATCCATCTGCTGCACACGCTTTCTCGTCTTCGTTCTCTCGTGTGGCCACAAAGTGGGAATGAACTCGACCTTTCTGCTGGCTTCAGACATTGGCTGGCGAAGAAGGTACCAGGCAGCCTCCTGAGCATACATTTGTACTGAATTGAGCATCTTGATGCTCACTTTCTTCAGCAGTGACTGGTAGTCCTGATCCGGGAACTCTTCCTGCAGCTTCACGAGATCGCGATGTAGACTGCCAATGCCCTGATTAGTTTTGTTAACGTACTCGACGACGTACGTTGCACAAGAAAACTCCTCGAGGATGAACTGCAGATCCATGTTCGAACGGAGAACATTAGCAATCCACGGATTGAACGTGTTAGTCCACAATTCCGTCATTGACCGTTTGACCAGAACGGTAGGTCGGCTTATGGATGCGCGAACGATATCGAGGTAGTGGTCGTATGTGCAGCAGCAGTTTTCGAGAAATTGATCCAGCGTATCGAAAACTTTGTTTTCCAAAGCAGCGTGAATCTCTGTGGCGCGTTTCTTTAGCTGACCGCGTCGTCCATCATCAGCCGGAAGTGGCAACAAAACTCTTGTCTGATCCATGGGCCAGTAAGGGATGTTGAAACGGCAACTTTGCTTACCTCGTTTGTAGTACGTGAAAGTGTGCTTGTGTTCCTGTCTGGCAGGGCAAGAACGGGCTTATGACCAGGATGTATGTGTTTATTTTACATTTATAAGATTAATTATTTATACATCATCCGAAACGACTATGTACCGATGCCGAGTGGGCACGTGTTTATCGGGTAAAACTGAAAGCTGCCAGAGGTAATGCGTTTCCAACTAACCGGTTGAGACGCTGGAGAAGGGCCTTCAACTCGAAGCCGTATCACCATTTATCCTATTTAAAGAGTGTATAATATAATTTTCGAATATACAGCTGATCTAACGATCTATTAGAACCACACCCACACTATTTTGATCAGATTACGCCTTACGACTAGGGTAGGGGTGAAACGAAAATTTGAAAATAACTGAAACAAACATTTCTCCACAGATTCTCGAAATGTTTGCTTCAATCAGTTGAAGTTTTTCGTGACTGCCAACTAACAAAAATATCATTAATTATTGACATTGAATTTCCAAACAGACCCTGAACAATCCATAACGCGATAAAGATAATGGTCTCCAGCTGGTCGATCATATCAACATCATCACTACAGCCAGCACAACCGTTGCCCTCTCATCATACCAACATTCAAACCAAACGGCCATTTCCAGGGCCGCCAAATAATTTCCAAGAAGCGAATCATAGAATGTTCTAACATGCACACTTAGAAAATTTTATAGTATTCGGTAATTCTTTACCGAATTTTATACAGCTGAACGTTGGGTAATCAAATTTAACGGATTTCGGTAAAATTTGAAAAGTTCCGGTAATTTTTTTTACCGGAATACTGTAAAATTTCACCGAAATCCGGAAACTGTTGAAAGTTCGGTTAAAAATTACCGAATACTGTAAAATTTTCTAAGTGTGTACTCACTCACTTACTTATGACAACCCTTAGAACAGTACCTGCTTTTTAATGTTCCACTACGAAATTAACGAAACTAATCAAACGATTTAACGTAGTCTACGTCAACCGGTCGTGAGTTATACACAACCCCACTGATTTTTTAAAATCAACTTAACTCTAAAATTACAAGACTTACAAACAAATGATGTATGGATGACTTTTAGAAAATTGTCTGAACTTTTATGGAAAAAAAATGTAAAAATTGTTAAATCGATTCTTACACACTAAACAAAATATTTAAAAATTTAAAGAAAATTTGCAAATCACGCAAACCTGTCTAGTTGTGGTCTTCAACACCCCTATAGAATCCAATAAAATTTAGCTGTCATAAAGAATTGAATGTATTGAACATCTTTGCAAAAAACAATAACCTTTGAAAAGGGTCAAGAAAATTCGATTCCCCTTACCATCAGTAAAACAGAACCAAAAATGTACGTTTAAGTAAAACTAATTCATAACTGCTTGTTCGGATATTCTTATTTTATGGCATCGTATATTTCGCGGGGGGTGGTTTGTTACAGCACGTGTAAAAGGTACGGGAACAAATTTGATAGAGGGGGGCTGATAAAAAAAAATAGCGGACGTCATATTTGAATCGTCTTTAAATGGATATGCATCAAGTCTTATCAAATTAGAATTTTCTAATTTCATAAGACTTGATGCATATCCATTTAAAGACGATTCAAATATGACGTTATATGAATTTTTGAAATACTGTTTATGTCAATGAAAACTCATCAGTTTACGCTTGGTAAGAATTTCATTTTATAATTTTTTGTGTGTACATTTTCACGTATTAGTAATTAACATAGCTTCATATATTAAATTTATAAATTTTTCTCATACAGAGGTAATTTATTAAAAATAATCCTTCGCATCGGAAAACCTTTTAGCTGAAATTTGGTTTTCTGCAATAGGTACAAATCAATGAATTTTCCGTGTAACTGGTATTGTCTTTACGTGGCTACATAACTTCTCAAGTTCTTCTGACATTTTTGCATACTGTTCAGCTGATATGAAGCAGAAATTCAGTTTTGTAATACTTTTATTTGCCTGTTCAACTGCCCAGTCATATAATTTCCGAGGAGTTTTGATTGTGTTTCAATAATCTTGAGCAAGGCTTGCTCTCTTTACCATTCGCTTGAGAGAACCACCAATAGCATCATATGGACCTTTCCCATGAGACGTAGCAAAGAAGTGCCATTCTGCTTCCAGTCCATACTTGGACTTGAAATTGCACAAGCTGGCAATGTTCTTTTTGTTCTTCTTATGGGCCGCGGCTCCATCTGACATGAAAATAATTTTTGAGTAATATATTGAATTTTGATTAATGAAATCTAGCAATTTTGATATAAACAACTGAACTGCTATTGAGTCATGGGTCAATACTTCAGATATTATGTTAAAGCGTTTGTTTTCCAATTTATTGTCCATCTAGTAATATACTTCAAAGGGGTGTATAGTTGCTTGAGCATTATTCCAAAGATAACCCTGAGCTGCATTTTGAATCATAAAAGAATAAGTTTCTGAAAAGTCACAAATTACGATTATTTCGCCCTCTTTTAGGGAATCTGTTTTACAGAAAAGAAGATTGTTCCTTATAAGTGAAATCATGAGTTATAAGCCTACCAAATTTTTCAACAAAATACGGAACAAACTCGTCTACGGGCTTTATAATTGTTTCCAAGTTACAACGATCAGTTGTTAACCACTGCTGAAAAACAACATCTTTTTGCCATCCCATTCTAATACTGATGAAAGTTCTCTCTCGATACCTTCTGTAGAAATACATTTTTGACATGCACGGAAATAACAATCTGTAGTTCTGATTGGGATACTGAAGAATTTTGTCAATTATTTCTTTTTGTGGATCAAATTTTGCACTTTTAATCACTAATTTAACATTTTCATGAATAGTGCAAACACATACATCATGTGTACCTATACTATCAAGAAGTATTCAATGTTTATGTCTGAGCTTAGTGAATGAAGTAAATCCAATTTTAAGGTCTTTGCATTTTTCTTTCAAAGACATCATTCATAAACGCTTCTGTACATGTTATCTCTTACCATTCCGGATTTCAGTACCACCTGTGGTACAGTAAATTTTATCACTTGAGTGCTCTTAGGTATAGATTTGAATGAAAAACATTATTTCTATCCAGTATTAACCTGCAGGTAACACAACGGTTATTTTAGGTAGGAAATAATAAAAATTGTCATTTTACAATTTACAATTTTTGTTAATGAACAGGATCAACCACCTGATTTAATTGTATTATCACTAAAGTTTAAAAAATTAATAATTAAAAAATAAGCCCTTTTTAAATGGTAGCCCTGATTTTTGAAACATTCAAAGACCCTTCAAAATTCAAATTGTCATTATAATTAAATTGAATTGGCTTCTGTGAGGTTGTTAGGATCAAATTATAAGACGAGTTGGTGAGATACACTGTAAAATAGGACATAAAATAGATGTTGTTAGAAAAACTTTTTTTCCTTAAATCTTTCAATGTATGGTGAACTTTTAGACAATTATATATTGCCTCTTTTTAAAAAAAAAATTCGCTCAATTCTAAGATAGCCATTTTTTGCAAATTGACTTTAAATTTTAAAATTTTTTTTTAGCGTGTAAGAATCGATTTTACAATTTTACCATATTTTTAATAAAAGCTTAGACAATTTTCTAAAAGTCATCCATATATCACTTTTTTGTAAGTCTTGTCCTTTTTGAGTTATGTTGACTTAAAAAAAAATCGATCAAAAAGCTTAAGCTCTTTTCAAATGGTAGTCTACATAAATTTTGAAAAAACAAAGTATGCAAAGTCATTTGAAAATACCCACAAAGTTTCATTGGATTCTGAGAGGATGAGTTGGCGTGAAACTCGTCTATTTTGATCAACGCGTGCTGATAATTACTTTCTATATTTTTGATTAAAACTGCGATAAAACTACAAATAGTTGGCATTGCATCATGATTTTCTTCTTCAAGAACATTTCCAGTTTGTCATAAATTTGGTGCATAGACCATATTTTTGTTCTGACAGAATCGAAGAAAAAAAAAACAATGGGGTTGAGTACAAGACACGACCGCAGGGTTGACGTAGACTACGTTGAAACGTTTGTTGCATTCATGAGACGCATGCCGTTTCTTTGTTAAATATCAGCGACTTAGCGAGTTGAATTTATATGCAATTATGTGACGGCTAAAAACCGGGCCCGCAAGGTGTATCGCGAATATTTGACGAAGATTTCCTGCGTGATAATGGACGATGAAACTTATGTGCTGCAAGACTTTAAGCAGCTTCCCGGAATGTCTTATTATACTGACATGCAATGGAACGGCGTAGAGGAGCATTCAGGACAAAGAAAAGGCCAAGTTTCCCAAAAAATATTTCGTTTGACAGGCAATATGCCGCTGTGGTCGAGCAAGCCAAAGCTTCATCACTACCAGAACGGTAAACAAGGAAATATACCGTGAAGAATGCCTAAAGAAGCGATTGTTACCATTCCTACGCAGCCATGACGCTCCCTCGCTATTCTGGCCTGATATGGCATCTTTTCACTACGCCAAAGATGTTTTGGAATTGTATAAAGCGAATGAAGTCCATGTTGTACCGAAAAAGGCGAATCCACCTAACTGCCCGGAGTTGCGACCTATCGAGCAGTATTGGGCTCTCGTGAAGAGAGAACTCTCTCAATATAAACAACAAGCTACTACTATAGAAAATATAGTAATCTTGGACAAAAGCAGCTAAATCGGTTGCAGAGAAGTCTGCACAGAACTAATGGCTGGAGTAAACTCAAAAGTTCGTAGTTTCTTCATGCAGCCTAATTAAGTAACTGTTATTAGTTTTAAGATGACTAATAATGCACAGTTAAATGAATAAAAAATGCATCTTGGATTGAACTTACAGCAAATTTGTTTTATTCCAAATTTAATCTGTCCAGATTTTGTCACGAACAAGCCTTAATAGAACGATTGTATGATGATATGTACTACCACCCATTGTAGCACGGAAACTAAATCCGACAGCATTGGGCTCTCCTCTCTGTTAGACTTGATCAAGTTTTAATAACCACTGATCATCCTAATCATGCCATTGTATGAAGGGCCAAAAACGGGTTGAGTGGATCGATAGGCAACATCACTTTTACAAATCCACAGGGAAAAAAGAATCTCTTTCCAACAACAAGATTGAACAATTGGTCAAAAGAGCAAACTATATAACATGAGGATGCCCCAATGGGCGGGGAGAAGAGCCCGCCCTCTATTCACAAACTGTTAGCAATGGGGAGTTGGCATTCCCACTCTTCCCATCCAGAGTGCTTCAATCGGGTGCCCTGATGGTTCCTCTCATTCCCATGAATATAATTGTGTATATATTTATGTACATGAAAAATACTACAAGCATTCGTATCTATAATATTTGATCTTCATTCGGTTGGTCCTGAAATGCAAGAAATGTTGTTAAGTGTAGAGTTCTGTGGTTCCCCGCTTAACCAAGTTTTCGTTCGTTTTCATCGATAACAGCAATTCGCCAAAATCTTGATTGAGGTATCCTGAAAAGTTTTGCAAATCTATTGAAATTTTACAAAACTAACATTTATACATTTTAATTTACTGTTGCCATGGTCACTATTTGCTACTTGATGCTAATTTTATAACAGCAATCCGCTTTTATTTGTGCTGGTCTAATAGTTATTGCTTCTGAGTTAGGAGAACAGAAACGATTCAGTTGAAAGGGACAAATGGACATAAAAAACAATAAGTAATGTTTAAATCATCTATGAAGTAAAATCAATAAAACAATATTATCAAATACAATGATATTGTAAGTTATGATAAAGTAATGACAAAGATTGAACTGTAAAATCAGACACTAGCCAAGTGCACACAGCGCTGCATGAATCAGATCAGCTCAGATTTGGTCAAATGTCCATTCGCAAACCGGAAATGAAAAATACATTCAGTAATAAGTGCAAAAGCCTACCACAGATTTCGTTGCAGCTTCTTGTATTCAAGGCACTAGATACTTCTAAATCATGGAGAGAGAAGACAGAATCCAAATGATAATTGGACATATGAGTAATAATAATTATTGAAAAGTGTATACAACCTACTTATTAGCTACAAATTATAAAATTATTTTTATGTTAATATATAAATTACGAAAACACAAGTAATGATAAAAATGGTAATGATGATGATAAAGATGAATGGTAATGCTAATGAATAAACAATGTCATATAAGGTAATATATATATAGATATATATATATATATATATATATATATATATATATATATATATATATATATATATATATATAATGAAGGGATATTATAATATGAACTGAAAATTACATGTGTGCCGACTTGTTTTGTTGCAATTGTAGACAAACTTGCACATCTATTATGAACCAGAAAATTTAGACAATGTATGACAGCCATGAGAAAAAAATGAATTTTAAATTATTTTACAATACCTGATGACCTGGAAGACCTAAAATACATCATGCAAAAGACAGAACATCCAAAATTTCGATAACCTGAAACCAATCTATATGAAATAATATACTATAACATCATATCAACAAAAACAGATAAAAAATGTATTTTGCCTCTATTTTCCGTATTGTCCTTCCATGTTATTAGGGTGGATCTAAGGCAAGGATAATCCCAAAGCGCGCTGCAACTATGAATCTAATGGAAATAAAGGGTGTTCCGATTACAATTTGGTCAAACAGTAATGTGTGTGAGTCGATCAAAGTTTTTATTAATAAGTCAAATTCTTTTTCAGTTCAGTTAATACAGAATACAGGAGAAATATTCAGCTAAGCTTCCTTTTGACCGAATTCGAATGGCCGGGTCTTTCGTTTAACACCTGCCATAAGATTTTGTACAGTCTCCTTGTCCACTTTATTCGCCGCAGAACGCCAGTTTGCCTTGAACTGTTTCTCGCTCACAACAGCTTTTTCAGTCTTCTTAAGGTTCCGCTTGACGATGGCCCAATATTGTTCGATTGGGCGGAGCTCTGGCGTGTTGGGAGAGTTCTTGTCCTTGGGCACCACTTGAACGTTGTTGGCAGCGTACCACTCCATGGCCTTTTTCTGTAATAACAAGGTGCTAAATCCGGCCAGAATAGAACGGAACAATTGTATCGCTTCAGGAAAGGCAGTAGACGTTTTGTAGGCACTCGCTCAGATACATTTCCTGGTTGACGTTTCCGGTCGCAATGTAAACGTTACTCTTCAAGCCACAGGTACAGATGGCCTGCCACACCTGATATTTCTTCGCGAACTTTGACAGTTTAATGTGCTTGAAAATATTTGCCACCTTTCCCCGTCCGGTTGCCGTATAAAATTCCTGTCCAGGAAGCCGTTTAAAATCTGCCTTGACGTAAGTTTCATCGCCCTGTACCACGCAATCAAACTTCGTCAGCATCGTCGTGTACAACTTTCGCGATCGTGCTTTGGCCGACGTGTTTTGTTTATCGTCGCGATTTGGAGCCACCACTTTCTTGTAGTTCGACAGTCCAGCTCGTTTTTTAGCCCTATCCACGGTTGAAGGCGCCACTCCCAGCTTTTTTGCGACATCTCGGACGGAGTGGTTGGGGTTGCGCTCGAAACAGCGGGCAACTCTTTTTGTCGTCGCTGTGGCCTCCGGATTTCGATTTTCCCCCGATCCAGCTTTCCTGGCTGTCGAAGAACGTTCACCGAACACTTTTAATACGTTGGTAACAGTTGATTCAGCCAAATTCACCAACTTGGCGTGAGAGTAGTATGGATCTTCGCCATGCACGTGCAAAATTTTGATGCGTTGCTTCTCTTCCTTCGACGACATTTTGATAACTGAAGTGCTAATCTCAGAATCAAAATAGAGGCATGATGCTGCACGCACACATCTTCAAAATGGAGGGTGTGCAAAATTTGTTAATGCACGATGAAAGGAAATGCTTCAAGTTTAAGTCGGCCAAATTTTGATCGAAACACCCTTTAGTAAAATTCTCAATGTGACCTTCAGGCACACGATCATCTGTAGCAGGTGGAAAAACTACTTGATGAGATATATCCACAATGGAACTGACTCTTAGCTTCAGGCCTTGACCAAGAATCCCTACTGAGCCTTGGGGCCCCCCCCCCCGCCCGCTCCGCCCAAGGGATTTTTTTATCACTGCTGTTAATGATTTATTCTAAGTTATTGTTTGACAAAACTTTGCCCAATACGTTTATAAAACATAAACAAGAGAAGGTATTATAAATAGTTTTAAATACTTTTAAATTACATTACACCAACCGAGCTGTTTTATACACATGTGTTGTGGCATTATGGCGGATTTTTGTCGTACAAGAATGCGGTTTCATTGCAAAGAAAAAGCACAGCATAAACATTAAGTTTTGACTTCTCAACAATCAGAGTTGGCGTAGAGAAGAAACTACAAACCTATCACGCCAAGGACTAGTGCTCTAATGTATAGCTTGTCGATGAAATATTTTTGTATGTGGAGAGATTTTTTGTTTCAATTTTTGCAATTTTTACGTCATATAAAAGTATGAGATAACGTTATGTAAGCTGTTCTTGATTACGGTAGTTATCTTTATTAAAATAATTGAGTAAGGCTTACGAGCAAAAAACCCCTTATCGTTTTCAAAAGAGCATTCGGCGTTATTAATAACTAAATAACAATAGTTCATAAAATTTCCTGCAAAATTTTTCTTGCATCATATTCTATGCAAATCCTTTTTCGAGGAAATGAAATAGAAAAGGAAAATGTAGGGACCATCAGGGCACCCAATTAAAACGAGAAAAACATAACTTTTATCAATCTTTATTATCCATTATTTGGAGCTCACACGACTAATGTAGACCAAAATAATGATTGTGAATCCGTTCGTCTACACCAGTTAAGCATTGAATTTTATATTAACGAACTTTAAATTTGATGATTGAACATTTGTAAAGAGTTGAGAACAATAAAATCATTGTTTTTTTTTTCTGAGTGTAACAGGAATCTCCTAACTCCCTTGCTACGTCAACTTTTGTCTACAGAGAGGTACTGAATAAATGATTTCAATTTATTTCGATATTGGGTCCTCCTTTAGCTCAGTCGGTAAACAACGCCACGATGGAGATGACCGGGTTCGATTCCCGGCCTGATCTACGAATTTTTCGTGAATTTCTCGACTCGCTGGGTATGATTGAACATCGATAGTTCGGAATTAATAACTGTGGAAGTGCATTTAGAACACTAAGTTGAGAGCGAGCAATATGCTTAAAATGCTAAGAAAGAGGAAGAAGGAGAAGAAGTTATTCTGATACCAGAGGCTACTCAAGTGCATGAAACGATTTGCTTCAACACTGGCTTCATGTTGTTATTTTTATTCAAGCCTTGAGGATTAGAACCTCGTTTTTTTTTTCTGTGGGTGCCTTCCTATCTCTTGAGCCGCAGCATGTTTGTTGATGTTGCTCTTCTCTGGAGGATTGCAATGTTGATTCGGAAAGAGGATACCTTCTCGTTTGCTTTGAGTTTGGAATTGATGGGAATGGTGTTTATCGCTGTGCTGTTCATGTTTATCCAAGTTGCGTATCAGACAGGTTTTAGTAGCATTTGATCGAACACAAGTTATAAGATATTCCACCCAAGGGGGTAAATGTATCACATGTTGATTTGTTATGTAGAACTTGTTCAAGATACGTACTATGGAGAGAGGAATGCATTTTCACACAAGCTGCATAATGTTTTCTATTTGCTTTATTTTAAAGACTTAGCATGATTTTTTGAGCCACATTCGAAATTTCCCCTTTTTTCATCCATATGCTGCAAAACCGAAGTTTTTACCAAATCAATGTTGCATTTCAAAGCTTAGGGTTTTGGATTATATTGATCATTATGTTAGAAATTCTTCCACAGCATCCTAATGAGCAAATCAACCGGATATTCCAAGCCTCCCACTTCTACAAAAGCACCACCAAAGACTCCAGTTTCCACTCAAATTAAATAATTAAAATTTTATTAGTTTTCCCAACCGGGATCGGATCCGGTGTTAATCCTCTACAAATTAACAAAACAATCTTCCCTTTTGCCCCGGGACATAAACCAACCAACCACAATTCAAGATGGAAAGCTAACCCAAACACCGGGGTGCAAAACCCAGAGCAAGTGATTTTCGGCGTCCGACCAGAAACTAACTTTGGGGCCAAGTTATGCGGTTGCTGCACTGCGGTGTATGTAGGATGCCGCATCGCGCGACGAATTATTTCGGATCCGGGGGCACGTTCACACCTTGCCTTTGACCGCACGTTTACAGCGAGAAACGCCTCAGCGGAATATGCAGATGAGTGTTATAAGCATCGTTCAACACCACCGCGCCACCTTTCTTCGCCCACACTCTTGATGATATAACTATGACGGCTGGCAAGATGTACTAATTGCAAGATGAGAGAAACGAAGCGAAGCGAACAACACACGCAAAAGACATCCTCATCGTGAGCAGCATGCTAATTGGGGGGAGGAGATTGGGGATCCAACTTTGTGTTGGATGTTCCACCAAGGGAACAGCCTTACACGACGTGACCGATTGGAGAAAATTCTAGGAGACGGTTGACGAATAGTTTTTCCAGCCACCTATGAATAACGTCATTCAAGGATGTTTTCTACGAACGAAACTGGATGAGAATTTTACACGAATGAGAATATTAGAGAGAAGAAAAAAATATTTCTGTAATCAGCTGGTGCCAAAGCGAAATGGTGCTTGTTGAAATCCACCGTGTCTTGGAATAGAATGAGAATTACGTTTTTTGATCTATCTAGTTGTCAGTTCGCCATGTTGACTTCTTTCATCCAATAACAGTCAAACGGCTCCGTAATCCCAATAATTATTAACGTCACGTCAGATATAATTAAAGTTGCCACACAATTGTACTAATGGCATCGAAAGCTCTCGATTAATGTCTGTGAGCGTGCTCTAGAATGATAAGTTAAGAGTTGGCATTAAGCAAATAGAAAAATTGGAAACGCAGAATGCATCAGATAAATCATACAACAGTTCATTGAAGGGAAAAGGGAAATTAGGTCATCCTCCTTTTGAATTCCTTTCGTCATCCTTAACAAAAAAAAAGCTAACAGGCTAAGCTTCTTTGCTACGATTGACTTTTGTTTCCGCTCGAGTACCCGCAGTCCAGCGGTACTGACAGAGTTGCTAGTTGGTTTTAGTGCATTATTCCGACTTCCATGAAGTTTAATGACTTTTTAACGGCAAATGGCTCTAATGTGGATCTATGGAGCCTATCGAAAAAGGTTGAAATTATTTGAGTGGATCTTGAGGTTCACTCAAAAATTTTCTATCGGTCACCGTTGGAGGCCGTAAGGAGCGTTAATGTTTATCTTCAACCTGTCCATCTTCTTCAATGATTTCTTGGCAAGGTTACGTTAGGTCCATCGCTGGATACTTCTTGATGAAGGTGGCAACGTCAACGTATAACTAGTTCCCCGCAAGCCCCGAAGGAAAGAACAGCGGCTCGGATATTCCCTTCTCGTTGATCGTCAGTCCAGGTGCCCTGTCCCTGTCAGTCGTTGCCGTCCAGCGTCAAGTAGGTCTCGTCATCCATTATGACTACGACGTCGTGCTTCGCCGGAAAAATGTTCAGCCGATTCTTCTGGGCGATTGCCTGCTAATCAGACACGGCTGGGCTCGACGGACGCTTCCTCATAACAATGTCTAATGTCCAAAATCTCGCCATTTCCTTTTTAGCGGTTTCGTCCACCCTCTCTGCCCCAGAGGGGGGGCGGGAGGGACCCCGCCCCCGCCCTCTTTCTTTTTTTCTTCTTCTTCCCTCTCCGCCGCCGGCGGCGCCAACCACAACACTTCCCCCTTCTTTCACAAGAAGGAAAACGTTGTAGATGACAGATCGTATATTTCTGCCGACCAAAAAGGGCCGACCGATTTCAATTTCTTGGAACCGGGATGGAGTTGGCAGTACGAACAAACCATCGAGCGGAAAAATAGGTGAACTTTGTCTCTTTTTTTATGCAAGCGATATTAAACACAAATTCACACAACTTTTTTCGAGGTGAGTAGTGCTGCTTAAGATATTTCTAAAAAGTTCCGTTATTCGCAACTAAAGTGAATAATTTTGACAAAAAAAAAACAGTATTTTTTCGTTAGCACAATCTTTTAGATTTATGTTATCGAAATTTGTGTTTTATGTCAGTGTGTTTCATGGTTGAAACAAATATTTTAATGCATAATAGAAATATCTTTACTTTGCTTTGCGTAACTTTACTCTACTTTACTTTACTTTACTTTACTTTACTTTACTTTACTTTACTTTACTTTACTTTACTTTACTTTACTTTACTTTACTTTACTTTACTTTCCTTACTTTACTTTACTTTACTTTACTTTACTTTACTTTACTTTACTTTACTTTACTTTACTTTACTTTACTTTACTTTACTTTACTTTACTTTACTTTACTTTACTTTACTTTACTTTACTTTACTTTACTTTACTTTACTTTACTTTACTTTACTTTACTTTTACTTTACTTTACTTTACTTTACTTTACTTTACTTTACTTTACTTTACTTTACTTTACTTTACTTTACTTTACTTTACTTTACTTTACTTTACTTTTACTTTACTTTACTTTACTTTACTTTACTTTCTTTACTTTACTTTACTTTACTTTACTTTTACTTTTACTTTACTTTTACTTTACTTTACTTTACTTTACTTTACTTTACTTTACTTTACTTTTTACTTTACTTTACTTTACTTTACTTTACTTTACTTTACTTTACTTTACTTTACTTTACTTTACTTTACTTTACTTTATTTTACTTTACTTTACTTTACTTTACTTTTACTTTACTTTTACTTTACTTTACTTTACTTTACTTTACTTTACTTTACTTTACTTTACTTTACTTTACTTTACTTTTTACTTTACTTTACTTTACTTTACTTTACTTTACTTTACTTTTTACTTTACTTTTCTTTACTTTACTTTACTTTACTTTACTTTACTTTACTTTACTTTACTTTACTTTACTTTACTTTACTTTACTTTACTTTACTTTACTTTACTTTACTTTACTTTACTTTACTTTACTTTACTTTACTTTACTTTACTTTTCGTTACTTTACTTTACTTTACTTTACTTTACTTTACTTTACAGTGTCGAGCACTCGACACTCATGAAGTCTGTTAGTCGCAGACAAAATAGGCTTATATTCATAGGTATGTTAAAGGATAAGCTTTTAGAATGGAATCTTAAGGAATTTGTGCGCTTTAACTTTGGAAAGTTTAAAAAAGTGTTTCTGTTTTAATTTTTTTTTTTTTTTAATTTGATAAAATGTTATGTATTTGTAGAGTTTTTAAAAGTTTAAAAATAATAATTTTTGCAATAATAATTTTAAAAAGTTTTTTTTTTTTTTTTTTTTTTAAAAAAAAAAAGAAACAAGAGGATAGGTTCAAAAATATTTTAGAGCAGATTAGTTTTCCCCCAGATGTTATTTGTAATTTTTTTTTTTTGAAAAGGTTTTTAAATGGGGACCCCCCAGCCGCCCGTAACTCCAACGCCAAAAATTTTTTTGTTTTATTGGGTAGACTGAAATTTTTTTTTTTTTTTTTTTTAATAAAACACCCCCCCCCATAACCCCAAAAAAAAAAAAACAGCCACCAAAGAGGCTCTACGAGGCATATTAACTGATAAATCATGTTGAAATTAGAAAGAACTGCTCTTGATTGAAAGATAGACGAAACTTCCATAAAAGTTCCAAACTTTCTTGTCAAAAGATTAAAAGGAATATCAAGTTCAAACTGCCACAAGACATGTTCGCAAAATGAAAATATTGAAATTTAAAAAATTGACTCATGATTAAAAGACGGAAAAATTCATGTCACAGAGATCTCATGCCCAAGTAACAATTTTAGTTTTATTCCAGCCGTATAACACTTCTCCCGGCTTTATGGATAAAACTACAATCAAAACTGTTTTGTCTACCAACACCTCCTCTATGCTTCTTTAAACCCGAAATTTGTACAAAATGGCCCACTCTATAGACGGTTGTGAAAACAAGTTAATAAAACCTTTATAAGAACATAAAGATTTGGAAAATGTTCTAGTGAAAGATGTTATGACCACTTGAGAACCTTCATAAAACCTATTGGCTGCCATGAAAACCAGAATGCGATCAAATGGCCACAGCTGTCAAACTTCACTGTGAAATCGAGGTTGTTTTTTGTTGTTCTGCTTCGTTCGATTCTCTGCTCTTCTGATTCATTTAGCAGTAAAAAAGAGGTCTAGTGTTGCGGGAAATTTTGTTTGATAGCAAAATATCCAAAACAAATTGTGTTTTCTACAGCGTATTATGCTCCAAGTTATATGCGCATTTATTTTTATGGTGAATATTGGCGCGATAAGAGCCGAAAATTAATGCGCCTCGGAAATTATGCGAATTTACAACTACATAAATGAAATTTAAAAAAAAATACATTCGATAAATTAATCATGAATATCCCGAAAAGTTCTCGGATTTGGTTGAAATTATCTAAAAGAATGCCGATCTACAGTTTATTTGCATACCATTGAAAATTTATACATTTATTTTTCTACATTTCAATTATTTCTTAAATTTCAATATGGCGATTGGAAAAAAATCACAGTTTTGCCATAAAGCCAATTTTACTTCGCAATGACTATTATAAAACTATTTGGTCTTATGGTGACTTTCTTCAATGCCAATTTGCCGTTTAATGCATTTACTGGAGGCAAAATGGTTTTAAAATGCTTTTTCATTTGACCATAATAAGATAATATCAATGAGTTTTAAAACGGCATTTCAATACAGCATTTTACGAGTTCATAAAGTCGAAATAAAACCATTGATAGGAGTAAAATGAATTTGAAAAACAAGGTTTTAAGATCGTTGTAAACAAGCTGTGTAGGTTCTCATAAACCTGACTAAAATATGAAACCTATTGGCACCTCTTGATGCCATAATATAACCAAATTGATTTCAAGTTGCTCTCATAAAACATTAATAAAACTTAATAAAGCAGGATGGTGTTAGCAATGTTACTTGGGATGAAATACTAAAGCCGTTCATCGAATGTTAGCAGATTGCGATATTTGAAATAAGAACTGCTTATTTTTGATTGGTTTAATGTCCCAAAAGATTCCAAGACATACCTAATTCAATCTTCCACAAGATATGTGAGCAAGCATGGATAATTTCATTCACACTCATTTTTGTTCATTAAAGTGTTGTTTGCTATGATGAGTCGTTTTCATTCATTAACACTTGCATGCAAGCTTTCGAAATGAACATCGTAGATTGTGTATATTGATGAACTTATGTATCCAAATTCTTCGGCAATCCGAAGCCAATAGCCGGAGAAAATAGTTAAATAGAATACTCTATTTGGTGTACCGAATAACAATTTATTAAAAAATGTTCGTTGGGAGCATCTAGTCTAAGAAGGTTAAGTGATGCTCGATTTTTTCTTCAAACGGTTGGGACTCAAGCACTCTATGGTCAAATTATGGCGGCACCTATTTGGGTCGGAAAACATGAACAAACGGTTCACCACAGCATTCTGCGACGGATAAGCACGTTTTTGGCCCTTGGTGGGATGGATTTCACACGAAATTTGGACAATTTTTCCCGATCCGTGTGAGACAGAACCTTACTCTTCGACGCTATTTTTTCACTCCTTTCAAGGGCACACTGATCACAAAAGACAACCGAAGGGCCAATGCATCCAAAAACTACATGATATATTCTTCACAGTGTAAACTTTGAAATTTAAATGATTTTAAGAATTGAAGGGAAAGAAGGGAAAATCTGACACCTAGATTTCAACACACCCGCTCTCGCCCAAAACTTATTTCGATTGGATCATGGAACAATCATCCATGAATATTTGGATTCTTTGACCGTTTTCAGTGGTTTATTATACATGTTGACAGTTGAAAAGATCGAAAGGTTTTTTTTTCCATTTTCACCGTGGCGTTCTAAATTTCATTTTCAAATATTGTCAACAATAAGAATCGTCAGTTTGGTGGGTTCCGGTGTTCAACGGAAAATATACTTGTCCTTAAAAATCGGGACTCAATCGAAAATAAACTGGCAACATATTTTTTTTCATAGCAAAAAACAAAAAATTAAAGCCAACTGTATCATACAATTAAAGTCTTACTTAAAAAAAAAAAAAAAAAATATAAATCAATGAAAGCATCTTAATTTCCAGAATTTTCTGATTTTGGATTTGACTCCACTCATGAGGTTTTGGAGAGTAGTTTTGTCGCATTTTCTGGAAGCCGCAGACCAATTCTTTTTTTATTGTACCATGGTCTTGCACTCCTTGCCACTCTTCATTAAGTTCCGCTTGACGATAGCCCAGTAGCGCTCGATTGGCCGAATTGGGACAATTGGGAGGATTGATGTCTTTCTCAACGAAATCTACTCCATTTACTTGCATCCATTGTTCTGTGGTTTGGCGTATTCGGTTGACGCCAAATCAGGTCAAAACAAAGGAGGGACCTTGTGCTGCTTGTATAACGGAAGCATCCTTTTCTGCAAACACTCAGTACGGTACACTTCAGCATTGATCGTACCTTTAGTGTACGACTTGGAACACAGGAACAAATTGCCTGCCAGACAAGAACCTTCTGGCCAAATTTTTCACCTCAAACGACTTTCCGGAGATGCTCACATCTTCGCCGATGGCCTCATGGTGTAAAATTGCGGTCTTTGAAGCGTTCTGGAGTCCATTTCACATGTTTTGTTATCGATCAAAACGCAGGCAGACCACCACGTTTCATTTCAGTTGTATTCTCTGACCAGTTGATGATAGATTTTAAGTTGTCATGATGAATTCCGAAGCCTTTCATCCTTCGCACGAGGCCACGTGTCCACCACATGAACTTTAACACTTTTCATCTACAAGATTCTGGCACTTCTGGAGCAGGGAGAGTAAATCGAGCAGAAGCCTGGCTCCTGCCGTCCGACCGTGTTAAGCGACTGGCGGATTCAACAGAAGCTCAAACGGAAGACGGAAAGTAAGGTGACCACTTATTTCGGTACGTTAAGTCGGGAGGTCGGTGCGATCGGCCGGAACGGTCAAGAAGTATTTGGCCAAAATGGACATTCACATGGGGAAGCGTCAGGCCAAGCCAGCCGTGTCGGAGAACCAAGCGGAAAGCCAGAAACAACGGCTGAAGATTCTGGTCAAACGTGGTGGTCATTATGGACGACGAGACGTACCTCACGTAGGACGGCAACGACTGGCAAGGCAAAGGCTACTTCACCTCCCCGACAAAAGAAATTAGTAGCGATGTGAAGTACATAGCGCACACGAAGTTCCCAAAGAAGATGTTGCTGTGGCTCACAATCAGTGAAAAGGGGATGTCACGTCCCCTCTTCTTTTTGTCGAGGCTGGCAGTGAATGGCGAGATCTACAGTACGAAGTGCCTCCCAGAAGTTGCCGCCTTCATTCAAAAGTACCACAAGGATGACGACGTGGTGTTTTGGCCGGATATAGCGTCGGCCCACTACTGGAGGCGGGCGCTGGAGGAAATGGAGCGGTTGGTCATTCCGGTGGTGCCCAAGCATGCTCCAGCTCCACCCAATCGAGAAGTTCTGGGCCAATTTGATGAGGAGAGCATATTCAAATAATTTCGTGACCAAAAAAACGGATGATTTGATCAAAAAGGCGACCACGGAACTGAAGAGTATGCCTATAAGCTTCTTTTTTCCACTTGTGACCAAAGTTTCTGCTAACTGCCGCAAGGCGGCGCGGCTGGGAGTAGAAGTATTTTTGTGAAGTTTTTAATTTCTTAATGAATAAAATGCAATTTGGTTTGTTAAAATATCTTTTTCCGTTCTTTTTTCCGAAACCATCCATCCGAAAATAATCGCTTTTGCGATTCGTGAGAAATCTACCTTTAAAGTCATTGTTTACAATCGGCTTCTAGGCCCTAATCATGAATTACTCGAGATATGTGTACAATATTTCGACGTTTTTCCGCTGAAAGTCCACGAATTTCGAAACAAACTGTTGGAAACGATTAAAGCGCTACACGGTTTCTGACTGCGTCCATACATTCTAGGGCAGTCTTAAGTTTACAAGATATAGCCGTGAAAACGCGAGCAGAAATTTTGATACTGTCGTTGAACAAAATTACGAACTAAATTATCAAAACATAAGAAAAATAATTCTATTTGGGTTCCAGAACCCAAACTTCGAAAATATTTTCGAGGTCATCAAATGTAAACAAAATTCGAACTTCGTTTTCCATACTGTGTTATATTGGAGTTGGAAAGGTTTTGAACCAAAGATGCTAGTTTTGTCCCTAAATCTGCAGAATTGTTGTCAGAAATTTGCCGAATTGTCCAAAACTTTCAACAATCAAAAAGTACTGGGCGATCATGAGCAGCAGTTGAAAAAATGCGGATAGCTGAAATTGAAGTAGAGATGCAAAGAAAGTGGAAAAAATCGAATAATTTACTATGGATATAACTGTGCAAAACATTATAAAAGTGTTAAGAGAAGTGTACATGTATTAAGTTATGGTGAATACATAAAATTCAACTTACAGTTTTATAATGTAGCACCAATTTTCAAATTAATGTTTTGTTCAATTTTGTTCACGGTGTTTATTTTTGTGAATATTTTTGTTTGATGCAATAATTTCGTGGACAGCCCTTATAAACTATTCAAAATCCTATTTATTCGAGACTCTAATTAAAAATTGGACCCGGAATTTTTTTTTTTTTAAATTAATGAAATTTTGGGTAATACTAGTTTCAAATGTTATGTTTATGTGTGCACAATTTTATCGCGATCTGTCAAGTAGTTTTCAAGATGCATTCGAAACAAGAAGAGCTACGCCAGCAAATCTTGGGCGCGGTGATCGATAATCCTGGTCAGTCGCACAGATGGATCGGCAAAAGGCTTGGAATCCACCATTTCACCGTGTCCCGCGTTGTGAAGATGTTCCAGGAGACGAAGACCATCGAGCGGCACGCTGGAAGCGGCCGAAAACCGAAAACGGAATACCCAGAGAAGGCGCGGAAGATAAGGCAGTACTTTAAGAATAACCCGAACTTTTCCACCCGAGACGTGGCCAAAAAGGTCAATTCGTCGAAGTGGTTCGTCCAGCAGACCATGAAGCGGGCTGGGCTACGTGTTTTTAAGGTCAGGAAGGCGCCAAACCGGACTGACAAGCAAAACACGGTGGCCAAATTGCGTGCGCGGAAGCTGTACCGTGAGTGGCTGGTCAAGCCAGGCTGTCTCGTCATGGACGACGAGACATATATCAAGGCGGACACCAAACAAATCCCCGGCCTCGAGTTTTTTGTCGGTACGTCCCGCATGGAGGTTCCGGAAAAGTTCCGGAAGAGAAAGATGGACAAATTCGCGAAGAAGTACCTGTTGTGGCAGGCGATCTGCGAGTGCGGACGGTACAGCAAGCCGTTCGTTACAACCGGCACCACAAACGGGCAGATTTATCGAGAGGAAAGGCGTTTGCTGCCCTTCCTCCGCTCTCATCGTGGTCCCACGCTGTTCTGGCCGAATCTCGCTTCGTGCCATTACGCCAAGCCTGTAATGGATTGGTACGAAGCGAAGGGCGTTAATGTGGTCCCGAAGGAGGCGAACCCGCCAAATACACCAGAACTTCGTCCGATCGAAAAGTTTTGGGCGATAATGAAGAAGAAGTTGAAGAAAAGCGGAAAAACATTCAAAACCGATGAAGCTTTGAAGAAAAACTGGGAGAAATTGTGTAAGGAAGATGGACAAAGCCTCGCCCAAGATCTCATGAGCAGTGTTAAGAGAAATGTACGAGCATTCAGCTTGGGGAGGAAATTCAATAAATAAATTATGCCAAAACATAGCTAATATATAGTTATTTAATCCCTGAAAATTTGAGAAGTATCTGATTTAAAATGAATTTTTGGTGATCATTTTTGTGTGTCTCATTTTTTCCGAGTCCAGTCTTTATATTTGTAAACAGCTCTATAGGTTTATCAGAAAGAAGAACAAACTGCAGTAAATCGTCTGAGGAATAAGGACACCTGGCAACACTGACTACTATTGTTGTTGGTTGTCATGGCAGGGGACAACAACACACCATGAAGGCTCATTGCTCGGAAAGTGTGTGTATGCGTGCAAAAGGACGAGTTGAGTACGGACAATCCGGAGTGCAATATTGAACACCTTTTAGCAAAAGCCTCACCATTTCCGTCGTAAGAGCTTTAGCATCGGATGGTGGCTCTTCTGGGTGAAGGTTCCCCCGACTGGTGTACGGTATATAGGAGCTGGGCGGAAGGAATGTTTATTCAAGGTTAGCAAATAGAGAAACAGACCACTTTTTTCCCTTTCTCCATCTCTCCATACAACATTATGAAAATGATGTGTGAATAAGCTGCTCTGGTGCGCCCTCGTGGGGTTATTGTGCAATGCTATATAGAGCTGGCACGTGTGTTTTTTTTCTCCACAGTACTGACAATTAGTGACTTTTCTGTCGGTGTCCTGTCAGAGTGAGCAAAGTAGGCATCGCTCGGAACACTGTGTAGATGGCTGGTGTTGAGCATGATGTTTCTTTGGTGTGAAGTGTTGGATTGATGCATCAATGGGCTTGCAGGTCATCAAGTTGATGCTTGGATGTATGAATGAATGGGTGTGTCAGTGTTTGATGTTGCCGTTTAAATGGAATGGCGAAAATTGAACAATTTGGATCTCTACGGAAACAAGTATGATGTGCCATGTTTATGTTTGAAACTGATTAGAGCCATACGATGACGCTTTAATAATTTAACAGTTTGTGTCTCGTTTGTGTTTGAACGAATTACTGAGATCGATGAAATATCAGTACTTTGGAACCATTAGATTGCTGAATATGGCCAATATTTAAATGATTTCATACTGAACTGGCAATTGAAATTTCAACTGTTCTATTGAATCTTCAAATGATTTCAGTTAAATTACTTTGTCATGGAACATTTATATTATTTTGAAAGAGTGAAAACGAGTTGCTTGTGGAAATATTTTTGGATTACTACATTGACCGAATTTGTGATACCAAATGATCAACCAGCACAAAATCAACACCGTTGTCGTACATCCACTCATCATAATATCCTCCAATTACTGCAATAGTTCCTGCGCTTGATGTTCAAAACATCGCGTTTTTGTTATTAATAAAATTATAATCACCATGGAAATGTTTGAAGCGCTGGCAATAACCTCACATGAACCGTCTTCCGGTTCCTTTCGTCCTCTGACTGCCAATACACAACACCCGTTTGCTTAACCTATAAACTACAACGCCAACAGCATGAATGACTGCCCGGAGTGCGAGTGCGGAGCCATCGCTCTGTTCGCTAGCTCTGCCGTGCGGGCAAAAGGAACACAACTTTAGAAAATTATGACTCACGACTTTTATTGTCCTTGTTAACGGGGCTGGCGGTGTCTTTCGTTCGTTCCAACATGCCGTTCCATGTATATCCGGGCTGCTAGTTCCAGGATCAGGAACTGTGGCTGATTCATTCATGGCATGTAGTAGTCTAGGGGCACGTTGGCACCAAAACCACTACCACACCCACCAAACGACGTGCTTGAATGGTTGGAAGTTTTCCCTTCTAGAAGCATCCTCTCAGGAACAGAAAGCGCACTGCTGTTGCATGTACATTCCTGGTTGGTCGCAGCGTGGGGCTATGGGGTGTAAGAATGTAGTAGAATAACAAACAAACTAATCCTCTGCTACTGTTTTCAGTGCTCTGTTCTCTTCTTGGCGGATAATTCAAGTGAAACGAGCTCAATATTTTTAGTTATATGACTAACGACTGTCATTTCACAATAATAGTAATCCGCCTCATGGGGATTAGTTTGAAAGCGACTTAGAATTGGGTGTTTGTGCGTTCATGAAAGAAGTTCAAGTGGATTAATATTTAACCATTATGTAAGGGTATCCTAGTTTTTGTAGAGTAAATTACGGCTTCAATGGGCAGTGACTGTATTCAAACGGTTATGTGATCTGCTAGCCCTAATCTGGGTTTTACCAGTATAAATCTTCAAGTCAAATTTTACATATCAGTAATGTTAATAATATTAGCCAAATTTCCAAGTGCTTGCCAGGCAAGTCGTATTAAGTTGTATAAACAGTAGCTAAATTTCTTCATTACAAGATTTACCCCCCCCGCCCCACAACCCCAAAAACGTGAGAAAAAAGATTTTGATATCAGCATCTATGATTCTAGTTTTCACTGGATATAACGTGCATGGCATTTGATATCAAGATACTCTATGTCACGTAATATACGTTGTAGTGCGAACGGGGTGTTAGTATGACACTATGATCGCGTAGTCAATATCATAGTACCATACTAAGTCATGGAAACCGCAAATTAGCTGAAGGAAGGACCATCTCTCAAAGAATATTAAAATATTGCTTGACACTAGAATTCAAGCTCGCATATTTCTGTTTCTATTGGAATTTATCCATTTCCTTTTTAATTACTATAGCGCCCCTAATTTTCGTAGCGAGAAACTAATGACAGCATTCTGATTTGGAAGGATTGTTTATTTAGTGGTAAAATTTGCATCAATTCACGAACGTACACAGTAAATTATGATTGGAAATGTTCTAAAAACCAACCCACAAGGCTTCAGGTTTTCTTAAAAATCATTTAGTTTGACGACTATTGACTTGAAGTTTCGTAAGGGAGTTTGAATTTTATCAGTATGGGGAAAGTAACTAGAAAATGAGAAGAAGATTAGTAATTTCGATTTAATTCCACCACACTTATTTCTTTTCCAAATTCGACGATTAGGATAAGCTCAGACTATAGTCGAAGAAAAAATATCTGTCACCATATACACCTACACATCGCCCACTCCGCGACACCTCTTCAGTGTCGTGTACTTATACTCGACTGTACTTTTAGACGAAATATGCGTCAAGATACACAGAAAAAATAGTGTTCCGGAAAATGAAAACGGACCGTGAATTAGTTCACGTTTTCAGGATTTTCCCTTTAAACGTTATTTAGTTCATGATAACGTGATTCAGTTCACGGTGTATTTTTGCTTGTTCTCGAATTCATGACTGCAGTTCACGGATCTGGGCACAGATTTTTTTCCCGTGTAAGGCCCCCCTTCCCCCCTTTACAAGATAGGAGGAAGAAAATGGAAATAAATAATATTTCTTTTTTTTCTCTTTTTATAGATACAGGTTCCACAAGAAAACGCTCACCCTCACAAATCACGAGAAAAGTATTTTTTTTTTTTTTTTCCAAAAGGGTACTTTAAAGTTGAGCTAAAAAATCGGACGAACCTTGATAATAAATGGCACTTTTTTTTTGGCCTCATTAGAGTTTAGGATAGGGAAGTTATTCAATTTAAAGTACTGCTTAATTTTGTCGAATGATTTCACTTTTCACACCACTTTCTGAAAGTGGGTGGTGGCACCCGGCTATAGCAATTTCAATCGGAATGGAGAATGGAGGCGCACGTAACTGATGAAATTAATATAATATTAACGTGTAATATTCTTGTGATTTTCACCTGACAGATGCATGGTGCCTTGGGGAAATTTATTGCGAAGGGCAAGGGCTACCTCGTGGTGGTCTTATTAATGTAGGATTTTCTCAGTAGGTGGCGCTAGTTGGCATGTAAAATATTTGTATTAATTAGTTCCAACATGGAATATCTTCAGATCCTGGGCATATGGAAAATTACTGTCTTTAGCAAAGTTGTTCAGTAAATCAAGGCCTTTGGTGGGTAGAAGTCCGGCGGTTGGTGGGTAGAGAATCTCACTACGCGGCCTATTTTATTTACATATGAATATCTTGTACAAGCTGTAACTCGAGATTCTGGCCATCTAGTAGTTCGACAAAGTTGTTAAGGTGGTCACCTGGAGGTCGTTAGTCGAAGTCTGACGCAATTTTGGAATCCAAGATGGTGAATGGTTATAGAACAACTGGGCATTACTATCAAGAATCCTGCAAAATGGATATTTTTGGATCGCGAACGCCATTTAAAGGCAGAAACTATAAAGGGTGTTTCGATCAAAATTTGGTCGACTTAAACTTGACGCATTTCCTTTCATCGTGCATTAAAAACATTTGCACACTCCTTATTTTGAAGATGCGTGCGTGTAGCATCATGCCTCTATTTGGATTTTGAGATGAGCACTTCACTTATCAAAATGTCGTCGAAGGAAGAGAAGCACCGCATCAAAATTTTGCACGCGAATGGCGAAAATCCAAACTACTCTCACGCCAAGTTGGCAAAATTGTTGAAATTGGCAAAATCAACTGTCACCAACGTATTAACAGTGTTGGGTGAACGTTTGTCGACAGCCAGGAAAGCTGGATCGGGGGGAAATCGAAAGCCGGAGGCCACAGCGACGACAAAAAGAGTTGCCCGCTGTTTCGAGTGAAACCCCAACCTCTCCGTCCGAAATGTCGCAAAGAAGCTGGGAGTGGCGCCTTTAACCGTGGATAGAGCTAAAAAACGAGCTGGACTGTCGACTTACAAGAAAGTGGTGACTCCAAATCACGACGATAAACAAAACACGTCGGCCAAAGCACGATCGCGAAAGTTGTACACGACGATGCTGACGAAGTTTGATTGCGTGGTACAGGACGATGAAACTTACGTCAAGGCAGACTTTAATCAGCTGCCTGGACAGGAATTTTATACGGAAACCGGACGGGGAAAAGTGGCAGATATTTTCAAGCACATTAAACTGTCAAAGTTCATGAGCAAATACCTGGTGTGGCAGGCCATCTGTACCTGTGACTTGAAGAGCAACGTTTACATTGTGACCGGAACCGTCAACCAGGAAATTTATCTGAGCGAGTGCCTACAAAAACGTCTACTACCTTTCCTGAAGCGACACAATTGTTCCGTTCTATTTTGGCCGGATTTGGCACCTTGCCATTACGGAAAAAGGCCATGGACAAGAACCCTTCAAACACGCCAGAGCTCCGCTCAATCGAACAATATTGGGCCATCGTCAAGCGGAACCTTAAGAAGACTGAAAAAGCTGTTGTGAGCGAGAAACAGTTCAAGGCAAACTGGCGTTCTGCGGCGAATAAAGTGGACAAGGAGACTGTACAAAATCTTATGGCAGGTGTTAAACGAAAGACCCGGCAATTCGCATTCGGTAAAAAAGAAGCTTAGCTGAATATTTCTCTTGTATTCTGTATTAACTGAACTTGAAAAAGAAAAAGAATTTGACTTTTTAATGAAAACTTTGATCGACTCACACACATTACTGGTTGGCCAAATTTTGATCGAAGCACCCTTTATATAATAAATCAAAGACTGTCTCGTGTTTTCCACGGATGGAGAATTGGCTGCTTTTGGGTGGTTGGTGATGGTAGAAGGTTTCTTAGAAAGGAATAGACCGGTCATCTTCAGTCGCCCTGGAAAAGACAGGTAGGCGAAAGGAAAAGCAAAACATACAGGCTGCCGGTCGTTGTTGTTGAAATGAGTCTCATATTCGTAATTATTCTAAACTGGCATGGGTTACTTGTGGCGGTGGGGCATAGGTAAGTAGCAGGAGATTTAAGTGGGGAGATTAAGTAAATCCACCTATAAAATAATCTGACACTTCCCACAATTGGAAACAATCAACTTCAGTCTACTTATGTCGTTTTCGGTTTTAAACCTGGGTCAGGTCTGACTCTGACTCGCAATTACCGAACGAAAACGGATTCAGAGTCGGGTCAGTATGATGGTATTAGTGCAAAACATAAACATAAACAGACATAAACATTTTATTTTGACAGTTCATGTTTGTGTGTGTTGGTGAACCCAGGTTGGACCTCGAAAAAACTTGAGAGCGAACCTCATCGATGTTGGGTCGGATCCAGAGCGGATCGCAACCCCCCAAAAACCTCCACTGACCTGGGCGAACCTAGTTCCGCACTGGCAATAACCGAAAACGACATTACTGTTCGGTCCAGTGGTTGCTTCGACCTAGTCAACAAGGTCTGCCTCTCCTATAGAACAATAAATTGTTTTGAAACATTGCCATAGGCTAACGTTCGTGCTCACTTCTTAAATTTATTGTTGGCTTAAAAATCAGTTCCACATAAAAAAAAAACTTATCGTTGTTTTATTTCTTTTTATTTCTTGATAGAAGAAGCGTTCGAAGTCGTCGTTTCTAAAATAGCTAAACCTTTCCAATCCATCGCAGACTATTTTTCCCAATTCCGGAGAAATCCAGTTTCGGATGTCACCCAAAAAATCACTTTGCATATACACCACCCATCGAAATAATGTCTCCTCAAATTGCTTCTCTATCGGTGGCCACACGCAACGGATAAGGATCTACCTACTTGTGGAGACGGCGATGACCAAGCAACCATCAGCGGCCCTGAAAAGACGTAAAGCCGAAATGAATAAAAAAAAATCGATTCCAGTGTACACGACCGCGGGGAAGGACACCGACAGTTCTTGAGCAAAGCAACCAGCCACGGGGAACCGACGCGACGTCCAAATCCTTTCGAAAACACACAAACACGCACACAGAAAAGGCAAAGGATAGGATATTCCGAGAAGGAGCAAACACAGCAGCAGGAAAACCTATTTTACACGATGATTGGACAAAACAACAGATCTACCGGGATAATACCGGGATGGTTATCTTACTACAGGATCCAGCATGTTCGAAACAACATCGACAGGGGCAGGTTCAAATTGAAACACAATACACCGGCAATTGAAAGCAGATTTGAGATTAGGTTGCTACATGTAGATTAGATCAAAATAAGCTTTTGATAGGTGAGATTTTCGTCAGCCCGAAAGCTCATTTCTAGAAACGAGCATTAGCAGATGTTCGTCTAACCTTCCGTTTGGTTCCCCTGTTTGCACTGAGTGACACAAACAACAAAGCAGGCCGGGTGTAAATTATGGACCGTATGCTAATGTGTTTCAACACGACTGTGACCGTTTACTTTGAGTGTTATATGTACTATACATTCAAATTTCAACAATGACCACCCTCCAGCAGGCAATTACCCACTGAAATTAAGTTTTCATACCAAAGTACTCTGACTCTCCCTGTCTCTTAACCCTATCTTTATTGACACAATCGTTTGCTAGTTTTTGCACCAATCTCAATTAGTAAGATGTTTACCTAATCAGTACCGGTTGGCAAGCGCACACTTGAGGAAACCCGAAGATGCTAATTAGTCTTGTCAATATGTTTACCATAGAATCGAGAGCTCAAATTAACACTGGCCTGTTTTTCGAGTCGATCCGTCTTCCTAATCTTTTTCCAACATCATTCTTTTACAGCGACAACTTATGGAGGCTTACATCAGACAGAAACGGGCGACGCCTGGGATGGTGCAAGCGAGCGACCTGCAACTGGTGCGGCCAATGTCGGCGGTGAATCGAAACGGCCGCGAAGTGCACGCGTACGATGGACCGATGCAGTTCATGATGTCCCCCAGCAATCCGGATCAGATTCTCAGTTCGACGGGCACGGCGGTGACGACGACGACCACGACGACGGCGGGCGGGATGACTCCGACGTCGCCGTACAGTGATGGTGAGTTTTTTTTTTCAATTATTGCGCGAGACTGGTTTTCTCTTGCGAAATCTACGTAGTCTTGACGACCCCGGGGCATTGCTGGGCTTGCCAAATATAAATATTTCGCTCACATTATTTCTCTATTGAACATGTTTTGCAAAGCCACCGTCAAGAAATTATGTTTGAATGAGTAGTAACGCTTTGGCCAACCACCCCCCTCCCCATACAACCATATGCAACTAGCGAAGGAAGGTCGATTTTGCTCACCAATAGTGGCCACTTGTTACAAATCGGTTGATGCAACTTTCTTTTGACTAATTTTAGTTAAGACTAATTTTAGTTTAGTTCTTGTACATTTGTCACTTCATTACCGCATCCTCGAAGTTTTCGCTTGACAATTGCCCAATATTTTTCGATCGGTCTGAACTCAGGGCAATTCGGAGGATTCATCTCTTTGGCGACGAAATTAGCATTGTTTGCAGCATACCATTCTAGTACCTCTGTAGAGTAGTGGCAGCTGGCTAGATACGGCCAAAACATAACGTTGGTCTAGTGTTGCCGAATGAAGGGTAAAATCCGCTTTTTCAGACACTCTTTAATGTAAACCTTCGACGTCATTGTGTGAGATGTGATGAAAACCTTGGTTTTAAGGCCACAACTGCAGATTCCTTGCCAAATTTAAAGCAAAAACAAATTTATACCTGAAAGGAACATCCCCACGACCAGTTGCCAGGTAAAATTTTCGTCCGGGGATTTGTTAATAATCCATTTTGACGTATCGTCATCCATTATAATACAGCCATCAAATTTCGTGAAAACTCGTTCGTATAGTAATCGTGCTCGCTTTTTGGCCACAAAATTTTGTTTCAGGGAGCGATTCGGTTTACTGGCACAAAAAGACTTATATCCTTCTCCTGAAAGGTTGTTACGCACGGTGGGAAGATGGAATCGTATTTCTTTGCCAAATCACGTATGGAGACACCTGGGTTGCCTTTCACGTGCCTCAACACCTTTCTCCTCTGCTCTTTGTCCCTAGTGCCACTTTTATGATAGATGCGGATACTCAGAGTATCCTTGTAACGTTTGATTACAAGACACACCGTTGACTTTGGGAATTTTAACACTTTTGCTATTTTTGAGGCAGACCACGAAGGATTCTCTAGATGTCTGTGCACAATTAATTTTCTTTCCTCAAGTTCCATGATCCGTAATTTTGAGATGCGTCGATTAGTCGAGAAAAACTTTTCACCAATTTCTTCGTCAATGAAATATCAACAAATGCCTGTCAAACCTGTCTGTTTTTGTTCCAACCACCAGGGACGCGGTGTTGTATTAAACCATGCGTCCAGATTTACTTTGAATCGAGCTTTTCTATCAAGTTGCTTCGACTATACCATGGACTCAGGGACAATAAAGTCTGCAAGCGGACACACCTCGGATGGTGAAAGAGACCAATCTTACTATGCATGTTTCGTAAAAGACTATTGCTATAAAACAGTGAATTATTGTTTCTAACGGTGTTTATCGGTATTATAGTACTTACAGTACAGTGTATGAACAAGGGACACTGCAGTTTCTCCCTCCTTAACATTCGTTTACTTACAATTATCGACAATTACAATATCTTTTGTGATTTTTGCTGAATTAATCTAGACTGTCCTTTTAATCGATTTGAACGATGTATCTTCGGAGATGGCGATGCCTTACCTGAAGGCAAACTCTTAAGGTGAATTGATGCTCCATGTATTTTTTCCTATCTTTTATCTCTCTCTCTCTCTCTCTCTCTCTCTCTCTCTCTCGCAAAAGTACCTCGTTATTTCAAATTGATAAATCGACACAGATTTTTCATTAGGGCCGAACTGACAAACGCAAACAATGGCTTCTTCCGTAAATTTCTCGTGGCACAAAGGCTACACTTATAAGCCTCCTCCTATATTCTCCTCCCCCCGAAGTGGTGTTGTTGATATACGAAGTTTTTTTATCAAAAACAAAACGCCGCAGAAACAATTATTGTTTTTTGTCTGTCCCCCCAAAAAAAAAAATTTGCCGAAAGCCCCATTTTTAGTAAGTGAACATCGAATCGAACTCGATGAGATTGCTCACAGCAAGTAAGCATACAAACTGGTGTGATGAAATTTTCAATATATAGTACAGATTCTGAGTTATAGGGTAAGGGGATGTAACGTTAGCCTAGCTCCTTCATTCGGCCTGTGTACCAAAAATGTCATTAATTCAGCGATAATCAACAAAATTATGTTCCTATCAAGATGTCAGATTTAATTTGAAGCAATTCAGACATTATTAAACCAATTTACTGTTGTTTACTTCCGTGTAATTAACGATTTTCTCGGATTTTTGGACATCATGATTTCACTGGTTAAGCTGAACAGATTATCTCCATGATTTTCGAATGATCTAAATTTGGTTAAATTGAACCGATAAACCGAATAAAGCAGCCTAGAAGTACAGAAATATTCACACGTTATAAACTAATAGTTCACACAGATAAAATAACAATTATTTAACAAGAAAACGGTGGACCCAATGTTAGGGACATATTTTTTTCTTTGTTCCCAACTATGGCCTGTTGTCTGGATAACTTAGTATAAATGTTATTATTGGTAAAAATTTTAATGGAAATGTATGAGTTTCGATTGTACATTCTCCAAATGGCTCACCTATACACAAACCAAAGGATAAAAACCTGTGCAGAGTGAATTATTATGTTTTCATCATCAAAGGGACAATAAATCATATGTGAAGATCTCTTGAGTATTTCAAAGCAGTTTTAGTTTAGTTTGATTTGTTAAAATTCATGTTGGGTAAAGCAAATACCGCTAATAATGCCTTAAATCATGAAATCAGGAAGAAAACCGTACGAGGACTGCATTAAATAAAAAATCGATGGGAGTGGAACGAAGTTGCATCCATAAATAGACCCAATTTGATGCTTATAGACCGACATTACATCCATATCCCTCAAAAGTTTCTGATTTTATAAAATGAGTTGTATAGTTTTTCATGATACATAATACCAAATGCCTTATTAAACGTGTGTAAGCAAGTGTATAACTAGCTAAATATCGCTTACAGCTCAAAAACTTTATGAGTTATAATAAAAAATGTAATCGATTGTTGCATATTAGGCAGAGTTAAGGGACACATACCCTATAATTATAATTTTATACTCACCGCCACGCCTCCTCCCCCCCCCCCAGCCTTCCTCTTTATATTCACTTTTATTTCGTCTGCTTCCTCCCCTCCTCCCCCCCCACCCAACTCAAAATAACCTTCTTTTTTTTGTTTGTTCTCTCTCCTCTTTCCTCTATTTGTTCCTTTTTTTTCTTTGCCCTCGCTCCCCGCCAGGAAATATAAAACTTGTCCGACAAGTCCGAATGCCGAATTTGGTTACAGTGAACCATTTTTATACTTCCGGCAATGTTAAATGAAAGTGTTAAAGGACTAAAGTAACCGCTGGTATCCGTCGAACGAAATGGTTCGAAATGGTTTCGATAGAATATCTTGTCGCAGACAGCAAATGCTTTGGACATTTTATGAGCAGAGTGGAGACCTTTACCCCGTTCACATCAAGGAAAGCCACAAACAATTCTGAATTAAAGGGAGGGCCATTATCCAAACTAGGCAAAGAAAGACTAAACTACGACCCAGCATCTTATCTCAGGATTCCATCGTCATACTTGCCTAATGACAGCATATTTTAAAGTCTCAGGTATTGCTATTCTATCGTCGAAGTGCAGAACACTATCATCAATTCCAAAATGCGATTTTAGATTTGAATAGGGTTTCAGGTGAGAATCAACCTGTTTTGGCCAACCACCTTGTACTAATTTGTAGATGTTAGACAAAAGTTCATCTGACTTTACATGGTTACGTTGTCAAATCCAAGTTAATTACACTTGAAGCAGTTGTAACACATTTGATACCAAGTCTGACGTGTTCAATATCAGTGTTCTCGGGGAGTGGTAACCGAGAAAGAGCATCGACAAGATTTAAGAGTTTGCCCAAGGCGATGTGCAATGACCTACTATTGAAAATTCCCATCGCTGTAGTCTTGATGGATTGACGATTTCCTTCACAGCAGTGTTATCAGTCATCAAGGTAAACTGAGCATCGTACAGGTACTTGAGGAACTTGGTGATTCCAGAGACGACAGCCAATGCTTCTTAGTGTACCTGGGCATAATTTGCCTGAGCAGGTGTGAGAAGGGCGGACACGCAGCCTACAGGCTTCCCTCCTTTATTCACTTAAGGACTGTTCATTAAAGAAAGTAGACTCCTGTTTAGGGTTAAAACTTAACGAAAAATTTGGAATTTTCGCTCAGTGTGTAAAAATATTGTTTATTTTAGCAACAGACCTGAAAATCGAAAAAAAAAGAAATAAATTTCGAACGATGGGTCGGATCAGGTCGGATCGAAACGGTTTTCCGATAAGTTGCCGTTTCGAGAATTGGCAAAAAGCGTGATGTGCAGTAAATCGACAGAGTTCAAGATTTTTAAGAAGATTGGAGAAACGTGTCCTTTTTGAAGATTTACCGAAATCTGGACGCAAAAAGGGGGCATCGGACCAGAAAAAGGAGCTGGCAGCGGTTTGCTTTTGAAATCGCATAAACCGTGTTCCGTTCGTGAAATTGCCAAAAAAGTGAACATTAGCGTGGGAATTGTGCAGAATATCAAGAAGCTTAACAATATCAGAACTCCCCCCCCCCTCCAAGAAGCAGAAAACATCCAAAAACGCCAAAAGCCGCAACCCCACCCCTCCCCCCCCCACCCCACTTTCCCCGCCAGAATGCCCCCCCCCAAATTTCAAATAGTTTGGTGTGGCAAGCCATTTGCTCCTGTGGCTTGAAGAGTTCTTCATATTTCACAACGGGCACAATCAACGGTGAAAATAATGCATCAATAAACTGCTTCTACCCATCCTCTGAAAGCAAATGGATTTACCTGAAACGTAAACATATTCTTGATACGTCGGAACTAATGGACAATTCGAAAATTTATCCATGTAAATTGCTGCAGAGATCACTTTTCGGCATGTTCTGCAGTCGGCTTTGTATTCCAGACGATAAACTTCGCACTCCAGCGGTACAAATTCCGCTATATTGAGATGGTTTAATACACTTGGACTGACGCCACTCATGCCGGAGGTAGGGTGACATTCCTGAACACTGGATTCGAGACTGCGGCGGTACTCCTTAACGAGCTTCAAACGTTTCTCGAACGCGTCGCAGGCGGCACGCACGGACTGCATGGGCATTTCGTCCCAGATTTTGAGAATTACCGTCTTGAAATGATCCAAAGTGCTGACCTTGTATTCGTTCAGCTTCGCCATCATATAGGACCAAACAAAAAAGTCGAGAGGATTCAAGTCCGGGGAGCTGGGAGGCCACACAGTTTTGTCCAGAAAGTCGGTTAAATTGTCCCGACACCAGGCTTGAACCACATTTGCCGTATGGGCTGGTGCACCGTCCTGCTGGAACACGTAGTGCTCATCGCCGTAGAGGCTTCGGAGACTGGGGGCAACAACCTTTTCCAAAACCTCAGTTTTGTAGTACGCCGCGTTGATTTTGACGTTTTTTTCAATAAACACCAAGGGTAGCTTACCACGTTTGCATACTGCCCCCAAACCATCACCGACGCGGCACTTTGGAACCGAGGGATGTTTATATTGGATTCAGGAATGCTGTCCCTCGATGGCGCCCACACCCGGTCATTTTGCACATTGTGCGGCTGCTGCAGCACGAACAGTTTCTCGTCCGAAAAAACAAACTCCTGACCAGCGTGCCGAGAGAGGATCCTCTTAGCTCGATCCAACCGCTTTTTGCTGGTAGCCTCCGAAACGCCATGGACCTTACGTTTTTTGTAAGGCCTGAAACCAAGGTCCTTGGTGAGTATGGTGTGAGCGGTTCCAATGGAAACGTTGAGATCTGCAGCCGTTTTCCGGATTGAGCGGTTCTTTTTGCGCCGAATTCGCTCCCTCACGATCTTGATGACCCGTGGCGTCCTCGCTGAACGCGGCCGACCGGATCTCGCACGGTCATTGGTCGAGGACGTCTCCCGGTATCGCCTGATGGTCGTGTAGACAAAGTTCCGCTTGACCCCATGCGATTTCAGCAGCCGGAATATATCGCCGGGTCGCTCACCGTTCAAAAAACGCTTAATTACGAAGTCCCGATACTCTTTCATCGCGCGTAACAAACAAACAACAACTAACAGAATGTAAACACCGCGCACATTCGGTAGCGTATGAATGAAGCTAAAGCTGACACCAATACCAATGCAGAATATGTACATGGCGCATACCTACGCAATGATGAAAACTTGTATTCGAACTTATTGAACACCGTGTATGTCTGTCCCAGGCATTCGGTGGTGATGTAAGGTTGGACATATCTTGGTTCTGACTGAGAGCAACCTCCCAGCTCCTCACGAGCAAGCACGCACTGTCAAACGCTAGCTGGGCTTCGGTGAGCAACTGTTTGCATAGACTTTGATCGTTAATTCTTGCAATAAATTGATCACGGAGATTGTGATCACTTTCTTTTGTGTATAACTTTTTATTGCTTGGGTAATTTTTTTGAAATTTTGAGTAACACTAGTTGAGAGTCTAATGGTGCAAAATTTCGTCAAATGGTTATCGAGATGGCTTCCAAGCAAGAAGTGCTTCGACAAAAAAATATGGGCACGGTTGTGGAAATCCAGGCCAGTCCCACAGGTGGATAGCGAAACAGTTGGGAATCGACAATCCGACCGTGTCCCGTGTGGTAAAATCGTTCAAGAAGACCCAGACGATCCAGTGGTGAGCTGGCAGTGGAAGGAAAGCGAAGACGACCGAACCCGTTAGCGCAAGGAAGTTGAGGGATTAATTCAAGCGCAATCCGAACCATTCGATCCGGGACGTGGCCAAGAAGGTAAATCTTTCCGTCTGGTTCATCCAGCAGGCAATGAAGAGGGCCGGACTTCATGTCTTCAAGGTAAATGAGGCGCCTAACTGAACCGATAAACAGAATACGGTGGCCAAATGGCGCCAGGAAGCTGTACCGCGAGTGGTTGGTGCAGCCGAAATGCATCGTAATGGACGACGAGACGTACATTAGAGCGGACGCCAAGCAGATTTTCGGCCTGGAGTTTTTCGCCGGCAAGTCCCGCCTGGATGTTCCGGAGAAGTTCCGGAAGAAGAAGGTCCACAAATTTGCCAAGAAGTACTTGGTGTGGCAGGCGATCTGTGGGTGCGGCAAATTCATCATATCGACCGAGACCATCAACTACCAAATATGTAGAAAAGAATGCTTCCAGAAGCGCCTGCTGCCCTTCCTTCGGTCCCACGAAGGTGACACGTAGTTTTGGCTGGATTTGGCATCGTGCCAATACGTGAAATCGGTGATGGAGCGGTACGAAGCAAACGATGTTGTGCCGAAGGAGGCACATCCTCCAAACTCGCCTGAACTTCGCCCAAAAGAACAATTCAGGGCGATTGTGAAGGGCAACCTCCGGAAACAGGGAGGGTCTTCAAAAACGAAACGGATTTGAAGAAAGAGTGGATGAAAGTGTGTAAGAAAGATGGCGCTAGTGTTGCACAGGATTTGATGGTTAGCATTAAGTCCAAGGTGCGGGCATTTATCCTAAGTGAGGAGGTTGAATAAACCAACTTTGAAATAAAAACATAGCTGATATGTGCTTTTTAATTTCCTGAGAGTTTCAAAATTATCCGACCTAAAATGAATTTTCGGTGATCATTTTTGACTGTCGAGTATAATCTTTATCTCAAAATCCAAGAGCTTGTTATTTCCTTCAAGATGGTTTAATGAACATAGATGAATACATCCATAACTGTGTTGAGCCGATAGTCCAAACAGTGCCTAACTTAGTTACCGAAGATTGTACAGGGTTAGAATGTCTCTTTAAAAGTTACAGGTTATGAACATAAATGGATGGATCCAAATACATTGAGCGAATGTTTTCAAATGACTCTCTTACACCTACCAAATCGCCACGATGAGCAAATTCAAAGTTATTCCAGTTTTGTATCTAACCTCCATCAGTATGCATACTAGCAGAAAATGTGATTTCTAGCATTTAGCCCAAACTATCAATGTTTGAACAGCTATAAATTTTCTGGAATGGAAAATGGTAGTATTTAGAATGAAAACACCTTAAAAGAAAACGTATATCCAGACAATTTTTTCGCAATTGTCTGAAAACAAAAAATAAAGAGAGGAATGAATTTAATGAAGTAACTTTACCACCACACTCAATAGTTTCACTTTTTGTTCACCCAGATACCCTCGAGAAACTCACCCCCTCGTCGCAGGACAGCGAAGACGAGGAAAGCACCCCGGTGGACATTCTTCCGTCCTCGAACAGCTTCGACTCGCGGCACAGTGCGGACCACCTGACGCATTCGGCTCCGATTTCACCTGCCCTGATGAACAACAACGGCGGAAGCCATCACGACAGTAGTAGCGGCAAGAGCGTGGAGCACTCTTCTCCGCAAGCCAGCGGCCATAACGACACCGAGGGGGACGTGATCGGACCGATTGAACAGTGGGTGACGCAACCGGCTCCGCAGGGTGTGCTGTACAAATGTAGGATTACCAGAGATCGGAAGGGGATGGACCGGGGGCTATTTCCGATCTACTATCTGCATCTGGAACGGGACTACGGGAAGAGAGTATTCTGCTTAGCGGGTTTGTTCGAATTTGTTTGAAATTTAGTAATCAGTAACCATTGGAAAATTTTTAAATTGACAGGACGAAAACGCAAAAAGAGCAAAACGTCAAACTACATCATCAGCTGTGATCCGACCGATTTGTCCCGGCAGGCGGACGGGTTTGTGGGGAAGCTCCGCTCGAATGTGTTCGGAACGACCTTCTTCGTGTACGACAATGGCAAGAAGGAAGACCAGGGCAATCCAAGGCTAGACCTGGCCGTGGTGATATACGTAAGTATCTTTGACAAAGATTTATGACTTTTTCCTTCCGTTGAGAATGTGGCGTTAATGATGTTTGCTCACTGTATTATCTTTTCCCTCGCAGGACACCAACATTTTAGGTTTTAAAGGTCCACGGAATATGACGGTGCTACTGCCGGGCATGACTGAGGACGACCAGAGAGTAAAAATCAGTTCAGCCGATAGTCAGCAGGGCTTGCTGGACAGCTGGAAGTCGAAGGTGAGTGGGGGAGCAAAGTGTCGGTATGAAAATGAGCAGCGCACGTGCTCTTGGACAAAGTTCACAGTACTCTCAATGGTTGGCGATGGCGATGATGATGATGAAGGTTTGCGAGTGGCATTGCGGATGGGAATTTATTACTTATGCGTGTTTGCTGTCGACGCGCTGGTTTTCACTACAGCAGTATCGAAGAACGAGGTCGTTCCTTTTGGTAGAAAGTGGATTTTTTTTTGGGAGTTGGGGGTGTAACCGAACCATACGTTTTAATCTGCACGCAACCGGAGAACGATAGATGGAGCAGGAAAAATACTCAATTCTCAGTAGGCTTTGCTTTGATGATTGGCTTGATTTCTTCGGAGAAACTTTCCGCTGCTTTGGTCCAGTGTTGCCTGATTGCTTATTCAATTAGGTTCCATATTGTTAACACAACGCAAGCTCATGTCCGAGGAACGACGGAAACTATGTCTGAGATGGGGTTAGCAAAGTGTCAAGTTCAAGTTCTCACACGCTGGTATGGTAGTGTCACACGCGAACCAAGTTTACATGTGCCGCGAATTGCTCATTTGGGGGAACAACAGAAGGCAAACCAATCATGGTAAGGATACACACGATAAAACAGTCCCTCTGAGGCAGTCAATCCCCATGGTGCGGTGCGCATGATGGAGAAGTCGAGTTTTTGTGATCGAAAGCCTGTGCCAGCATCCGTTGCTTATAGGCTCAATGGTACTCTTCGATGGAAATCAATCAGTGATACGTAGATATGGTTCAAGTGGATCTTTTCCGGGGGTAATTGAGCGATAAATTGAACTTGACTCATTGCCAAGAATAACTGAAAAGAGCAAAGGTTATTTGCGACGAGATCCGTTCGGGGGTGATGTTTGAACTTTTGATGTTGAAGTAAATGTATACCCCGATATAAAATATTCTACGTATTTTAGAGCAATTGTGTAGAAAATTAATAACGGTAGTTTTAAATCGCTACATAGTCACGCTGGTAAATTAAATCTGATCCTATGCTCTTCTTCTGAATTATAGTATTGAGAGAAGTCATGATAAAAAAAAGTTTTGTAAAAATTATAATTACAATCCACAATCAACAAGACTAAAATTACAAAACACAATTTTGCAGGATGAAATATGACCAAAAGATTTTTTTTTCGGAAAATGTCCTTCATTATTCTATGAAAATATCTTATACTTTAATGCTAACTTATGTTCTAGATCAGCGGTTCTCAACCGCTTTCCGGCCTCAACACACTGGTAGAAATTTCATGAACACGTGACTCAGTAATCTTGAACTAATTAGATGATAAGATCCTACCATCAACTGTAGCATGGTAGCTCTATTGCACTGGAATCGTTTGTCTTGTATCCAGATGGCGCTCATCAAGATAGTATGGAAGGGACTGGAATAACTGGCCCTGGAATTAACTTTTCGGTGTCTATGGGAAAATGGCCCACAGTTTTTTAGGCAGATATATATGCCACCTTAGAATGTGCAGTAATCTAATCAGTAATACTCGCAGAGCTGGAAAAAGCCGGGTTACAGAAACGGTGTTACTAATTTATTGTAGCGACTTTGACGATAGAATATAGACTAACAGCGCTGGGTGAAAAAATCATATAGGGAAGATGTACCTATATTAATCTCATCACTTTGCAATTCATCCTACTTCAAATAAAACGATATACACGTATTAGGATTAGTTAGTAATGTTTGTTGTAGTTATTTAACGTAAGCAAACATTATTAGAAAACGAAACCGATCCTTCAACTGCTCAATTGTTTGATTCATCGTAGGATGAATATAGGAACAATGAGATTAATATGGGGGCAGTTTCCCTATATACCCTCCCAGGTTGTTTATTCGTTACCATGGTACCCATGCTTATATACTAACAACTTCTGCAACGAGTTTGTAATTTACTCGTTGCCGTGGTATCTCGGACGACGTCGATTGTGCTATCGGTTTTTCCCGAGCTACTTTGTTTTCCACCACCACCGATCTTCCTAGATTTGATGTCAGCAGTTTGAACCGGGTGGCATCCAGGGGTTTTGTAAACAAGTCGGCTAGTTGATCACGGGTACCAATCGGCTCGATGTGCACCATACCGCTCTCAACCAGATCCCGGATGAAGTGATGCTTTACGTCAATGTGTTTGGTCCTTTTACTTTCCAGGTTGTTGGCCATAGCAACGCATCCTCGGTTGTCCTCGTTAATCGTCACAGCGTTGGCAGCTACATGGAACTCTACCAGAACCCCGCTGATCAATACGGCCTCTGCTGTTGCTACGCTGAGAGCAACTTACTCAGCTTGACGACAACGAAACCGTCGATTGCTTCTTGCTGCTGCGGAATACGGTACATCCATAGACCTTGCAAAGGAAGTCGCTCACGGATTTTCGGTCCAGAAGGTTGGCCGGCCCCAATCGGCATCAGCGTAGCCGACGAGCACTTCTCGGCCCGGTCTGCTGGAACCGGCCGAGATAACCGACAGGATAACATACATCTGGCCTGATACAGAGCATAATGTACATTAGGCCCCGAGCAATTCCCGACATTGTTCTTCGGCGGTAGGCCCATCTCGTGGAAGTTTTTTTCCGTCGGCCTGTTTCCTCACCAGGTGACACGGAAGCAACGGCTTTACTTCCCGAAGACGTGACCAGATTTTTTCGCCTCAGAAAAACCACCGACGTCGACTGGGATTGGACCCAGACCCACTGGGGTGCTAATTAGCAGCCACGCTTACCACTGCACCACCGACGCCGGCCGTCGTGGAAGTTGTAGGCATTTTTCCATTAGAGTCCTTGTCGGATTACACTCGCTCATGTCGCAACGATTCAGCACCTTCACGATGCTGGTCTCCTGCGATAGCCTCAGGAGGACAGTTTCTGCTTTAGCTGATAGATGGTGTCCAAGTTTCTTCCCGCAATCAGATGATCATCAACATAAAAGATGATATACAGCTCGTCACCATCGCGGTACCTGAGGTACAGGCAGTAGTCTCGCTTCGATCGAAGAAAGCCCATCTTTTCGATCTCACTGGTGAACTTCTGGTTCCAACACCGTGGCGATTGCTTTAGTCCGTAAAGCGACTTTCGGAGCAGGCACACCATCCCCGGCGATGATTTAACATCGTCGGAGCACAGATGTAAATAGTTTCCTTCAGCTCGCCGTGCAGGCATGCTGTCTTCACATCCATCTGGTGAAAGCAGAAACCTTCGTGGACGCCTACCGCAAGGATGATCCTGATTGTCGCATTGCTTCCAGTTCGTCCTGAATGGTTTTCAGCCACTTATCTTCGATCGTTCCGCACATCTTTGTAGGTTTGAGGAACATCTAGGGCGTAGGAAAATGCGGCAGAAAATGCTCGGCAACCAGAAATACAGTCCAGAAATTTACCTGGAAGCCTGCACTACCGTTCACTACGCCTCATCGACTCGCCATCCGCTTCGCGTCTTTCTATTTACCAAGGGAGCGCAACGGTGTAGATTCAGTTGGCTCGTCCTGTTCTGGATCCTCGAAGTTGTCTTCGCTAATGTCTGAATCTTCCTCTTCGTCGGCATGCTTCTCTCACTTCAGGCACTTGTGTTTCAGCTTCCCCTATTGCTCGTACGACGGTAACACCAATAACTGTTCCTCCTCTTTTCTAGAAACAGATGCGTACGGAAAACACATCTCAAGGAAACAGACGTCACGAGCAATAACTACCTTCCTGCTTTTCTTATTCCAGAGTCGGTACCCATTGGAGGTATAGCCAATCATGATGACTTTCAGGCTTTTGTTGTCAAACTTCTTGCGGAGTTGCGCAGAAATCCACGCTTATGCCTTGCAGACAAAAACTCGTAGCTTTCCTAGATCCGGCTTGGATCCAATCCAGCATTCAGCCGGTGTACTACCTTTCAACACCGCTGCTGACGGACCGCGCTTTCATCGCGTACACTGCTGTAAGAGCTGCTTCGTTCCACATTGACTTCGGCATTGATGAATCAATCAGCATGGTCATCATTTTTTCTACGAGCGTCCTGTTGAATCGCTCAGCCACGCCATTCGGGCTGAGGGTGTAGGCGATTGCGGCTTCAACCTGGATACCCTTTGTCCCTGTAGAAATTCTGGCGCCTTGTCGAGCAATATTCCCCGCCTTGGTCCACAGTCAGCTTTGAGATCAACATACCGAATCACTAGCGCTTAATATTCCCGAATCTTCTGGAGGATCTCTGAATTTCCGCTTCAGGAGGTAAATCATGTAAACGATCGTCGATGAACGACGCGAAATACCTGGATCCATCCCAGGCCGGTGGATCGATTGGACCGCATACATCGGTATACACCAGAAGCTCGAGAAGAAAAATAGAAAAAACACGTGTTCAGTCGAAACACTGTTTGCCCTGGGCACAAGCATCGCAAAAATCGAATCGGTCCAGGCTTCGAAATCCATCTTGACGCGAAAACTCCAGTTCTCGAAACCCAGTCCGCCGCCGGAATACTGGGGAATTCCGTGCGCAGTTTCCTTCGGGGTGCCCATAACCTCTTGTAGGTAATACTCGCAGAGCAGGATCAAAATGAAAAAGCCTAGGCAATCGGTAGAAATATGACCCAACCATGCAATTCAATTGGACCCGAACCCTTTTTGGTATATCTTCTGGAGCTTTAGAACTGGGGAGAAAACAAAGGTACAGTACAACTGGAACAATACCTTAAATGCCCAAGTGATCATTTTTTGCCAAACTAGCCTTGGCATACGTATAAGATACTAAATTTTTCGAAACTTGGCCTGGTTTATATACTGGCTTTATAAGGACTTTGTCAAAGTAAATAACACCTAAAGGTAAGCTACATGAAGATTAATGTCAATTTTGTAACCGGGTAAAGCTCCAGAATACTTACTGTGTAACTGTGTTGCAATATTTCATAAAAGATGCAGATTTCTTGACAAAAATCTTATGGCGTTTGGAAATTGTTTTATTAGCCCCGATAGTTTATAAATTGCATAAGGAATTTATTACCTGTTTGGGATCATTGCCTACAATAGTAGCGGTAGTTACTCAAAAATAGTGACTCATCATTTTAATGTAGCATTTTATCAAATGGATTCACCACAATGGATAGACCCCGTATGTCCCCTACACAAGAAAAAATAATGGAACAAGCTGAAAAACAATTTGATCAAGGTTGCATTGCTAATTGTTATCTTCAAGCGGTGGGCTAGTTGGCAAAAAAACTAATGGATGAGTTATGTCAGTGACATAACTGCAAAGTTGACGTAGGTCTCCTTGTTGATGTGAAGAAATTACTGTTATCAAATAAATAAATTTGTACCATACTTTATTTAATCTAAAGTACGATAAAACCCTATGCTTTTATTGTATTAATGTGGCTTAACTATTGGTTCTGAATGAAAATTATGGAAGTCAACTTCTTAAAACTCTTGAAATGGCTCTAAACAGGGCCGTCCGTTTGGTATTTTGTTATTTGCTGTTCCTGGAGTGGTCCAAGTAGCACCGACTATCGTCAAGCGCT
>JAHHFK020002732.1:0-72516 GCA_024533555.2 Aedes koreicus | reverse complement strand
TGGTCGAAAGATCACATTTGATCACCTTTGCAAAGGTCCTTTCACATTGCTCAATCCCTGGCAATGAGAAAGCGGACTCACTCGCAAAGTTGGGTGCCCAGGAAGGCGATTTGTGGTATTGAAGAAAATTAAAAAGCTGACAGCTTTGCAAGAGAAGGTTCAGCATCAAATTTTATTGGTCCGGAACCATTTTGTGGAGTCCCAGAGTGTGCTGTGAGGACTGAAATAAAAAATTGGGAAATGTCCATGGTAGAATCAAACTGGAACGCTACGGATACATGCAGACAAGCCACGAGATTTATAAGACCAAGTGCTGTAAAAGCCCGGATCTTACTAAATCTTAGTAAAAACAAGACCTTCGGGTAATTACTGGTCTGTTGACTGGTCACTGCCAGAGTAGGTATCACCTAAATAAAATTGGAAGAATTCATTCTACAGAATGTCGTTTTTATCAATTTCAAACTGAAACCGCAGAACATATACTCTGAATCAATCAAAGGATGTCAATATTTCGAAAGGAGTTACCAGAGCCCCCTGAAATTTGGCAAAACGATCCTTGTAGGGTATTATTCAGACTTTATAAAACAAGTTAGGCCTAGCTGGGATCAGGGGCTATGTCAACCAATGTCCATCACACCTTAATTGTGACAGGATATTTGACTAGCACCAAATCAAAAATGGGTCATACAACAATAGTCCTAATGAATGGATGCAGTTGTGTTTTGGCTCTACAGAAGGATACAAAAAAAAATTGTCGATTACCGAAATAAACGCCTATTTTGAGGCCAAAAATAAATCGTTCTACAAGAAGGGAATAGAAATGTTAGAGAAACGCTGGAGTGAGTTTATCGCTCTTGAAGGAAACTATGTTGATGAATACAGTCAAATTTACATCGAGCTGGGAAAACTTCGGCTATTTTTGTGGTTGTTTGCACGTGCAAACAAGTTTCACTTAATTGTTTACTCACAAATAGCAATGTCCCACTATTTTTAATAGCATCCCACTGAGTGTAACAGTTGAAAAAACAGGGCATCTCACTGTCACGAGACGAAATGAACTATCATAAGCTTTCTTGTCAATCTCACACCATCATGCAGTCATGAGAATCTTTCTCATACGATTTTGTTTCACAAATTTCTAATTAACTTACTTGAAACTAGCCAAGTAATAATATGTAATCGATAGAGTGGAAATTTTATTTGAAGTTTTGTGATGAGATTTACAATTATATCAATAAATGTGCTGGTAATAGCGATGACCAAAACACTATCACGTGCTGTCATGACGAAAAAATCGATGAGATTTAGAAGAAAATCTTCGTCATCGTTTTCTCGTCCGATGAGATTTTCAGACGCAATTCGGTAAAAATCGTTGGTCATTTTTCATTGAAAATGACATTTGCCAGCCCTGGGCCCTACACTCCCTTCATAATATGTAAGTGTTCACATTTCGCCATGGTTTACTGTGTTAAAAAAATTACTTTTTTAATAGAGGTTCACCAAATACTATGATCAGTCAATTCAAAATTTTGAAGCATTCGGCTGTTAGTGGTTGAATCGTTCTTTTAATTTAATTGAAAAAAAAATCTCTGAATGGAAAACGGAGAAAAATGCTGGGGAAAATGGAGTATTTTTAGACGTTTAAAATGAACGAAATCTTATTATGGAGCACAATCCGGAACACCACACGTGTCACCGTCAGGTAGTGACTTGTAACTCGTGTGCCACTCGGTTTTCAAATGACACAGCATAAGCGGAAAATGTCGTTGCCTGTTGGAAATGTTTGCGGTTGAAATAGAGGGGTTCTTATTGCCGGATCATGTGTCTATTTGCATTTGAGAGCTTCCGTTTGACATTAAAGGCTCAATTGTTGGCCTTGGTTCAATTGATATGGTAATCCATAGTTACAACTAATGTAAAATTTTCCACGGGAAATGCCATGGCATTAGTTTCATGGGTGTTCAAGAAAATTGGTAGCCTTACGGGATCTTTTGAAAGTAATGCGCTTCAATGTTGTTTCAATTATTTATGACATTAAAGTCTCTATTATACGTGGTTTAAAGGTGAACTCGGCGTAATGGATTTCAACCCAAACTTTTACGCGAAAGTTGACAGTCAACCTTCAGGCATTTCAAAAACGTCCCAACTCAACCAAGAGCGAAAGGTAACAATGTATCAATTTAAGGAAAAATCAAAGCGGGTTGCATTACAAAGTATCACTAGGCAACAAGAGAATATGGCATTTTTCAGCATTTCTAAATAAACCCTTTTAACCCACGTAAACCAACTCTTGACATTTGAAAACGTAACAACGCAGATGAATGGAAAATTTATTAGGCGAGTTTGATTGAAATGGAACAATCATTTATTGGTGGTTGTTTATTAAGAAACCGTCGGTTGCTACGCAGGATAGTCGCTTGCTAGGATACCGTTCATTCCAACACCAAAGGCATACTTGGGTAGGGCAGAAAAGTTTCCGTTTCCCGGTGATGTAATTCAATTGCTTTGCGACTCAGTGTTTTGCGGTGAAAGAGCTTATGACGCATTATTTTCAAATGCTGTTTTGGACTATTCGGTTGTTGTTCCGTTTGGATTATGTAGCAAGTGGTTGTCTGATGTTGCTTTGGGCTAATGTGACTTCATTTTGTTGCCTCTTGTTGTCGTATCTTAAAGGTTTCTCTTGTATTCATCATGAACTAAGTTGCGGCTGTTGGGGAAATGGCTATACTTCTAGAATGCGTCATTGGGACAATACGAAAGTTTATTTTACTGGTGAAAAATCTAAAGAAAAAAACTTTCTTTGAACAATGATGGCCCATTTTTTCCATTAAGTTTTGTAGAATAAAGTTGTTAGAAGCGAGATAAAATCATTATTCATATTGATTAGATAATGTTTTAAAGAACTCGATCATGATATTTTATAATGGCTACAATCAAGTGATTCGTTAAATGTGAAGGAGCAATAGTAAAATAATTTCCAACTGAATATTCACTGTTAAACGATAGTTTAGAAATATCAACGAAACAAAATGTGTCAGCCGGCTGTATATTGCTTGAATGCACGTCTTTGCAACATGCAACCAAAGTTGCTTCATGACCAGTAGAAAGTTACAGATTTATGCTAGAATGTGTTATTTCGATACACTGATTTGTCATAACAGCAGCTGTTATAAAACCTGTACCGTTAGTAGTTAATATAACAAAATTTGTAACAAAATTTCCTCTAGTTTAAACAAAATGGTTTCTAAATTAGTTATACATTTAACAAAAATGAAACTGGATGTGCTCCATAAAATATGACAGGAAATAACATAATCATAACAAATTTTGTTGTTGGTGAGAACAAAATTGTTACCTCATGTGTGATTAATCTTTCGGTGTGAATTGTATTGCCTAAAAATACAATTCATTCGTATGTGTCAAGTCGATTTATCAACAAATGATCAGTTTTATTGTATCCTTTTACAAGAGTTTTATTCATTTTAATATACACCGTGTCCAATAAATTCTCATACAAAATAAAACTCTATTTATTTCAAATCGATAATCCAGATTTTATTGATAACTTTACCTATTATATTGCAATATAATACTGATCAACTACAGCATATGTTTTGGAATAACACCGCCTTTAACCTGCTTGACCAGCTCCAGACGTTTTTCGAAACCGTCACAGGCGGCACGCACGACTTCCAGCGGCATTTCGTCCCAAATTCGTTTGATTGCGGTTTTGAACTGGTTCATATTAGACGCCCTCGGCATTTACCTTCGCCAGCATGTATGACCATACGAAATAATCCAAGGGATTCAGATCTGGTGAACTGGGAGGCCATTCATTCTTGCCCAAAAAGTCGGTCAAATTTTCTCGGCACTAGCCCTGAACGAGATTTGCAGTATGCGATGGCGCTCCGTCCTGCTGAAACACATAGTGATAATCTCCAAACACCTCTTGTACATATGGCTTGACAACTTTCTCGCTTTTTTCGATGAAAACCAGTGGTAATTAGCCTCGCTTGCAAATTCCTCCAGAAACCATCACTGACGCAGCACTTTGGAACCGTGGAATATTCCTATCACTCTCTGGAACAGTTCTCAAAGAGAGAGCCCACAATCGGTCGTTCTGGACATTGTGGGATTGTTGCAATACATTTTCGTCGGAAAAGATAAATTCTTCCCCACTGTGCCGCGACAAAAGCAGACTTGCTCTTTCGAGTCGATTCTGCTTGGAAGGTTCCGAAACTCCGTGAACCTTACGTTTCTTGAAAGCTTGGAATCCGAGGTCATTTTGCAGTATATTGTGCATTGACGATCTCGAAACATTCAGATCTGCGGCCATTTTACGTACAGAGCGCTGTGATTTTCGTCTAATCCGTTCCCTGACCACTTTAACAACTCCTGCAGTCCGCACCGTACGAGTACGACCGGATCTCTTCCGGTCATCCAACGAGCAGGTGTCACGGTACCTTCGGATGGTTCGGTACACAAAATCCCGCTTTACTCCGAGGTTTTTCAAATTTCTGAAAATAGCGCCCGGGCGCTCACCTTTCAAAAACTTTTTTATCACCACAGCACGAAACTCCTTCATCGCTGGTAAAAGATAAACACCGAATGAAAACAATCGGACATAACCTAAAAGCGTTTGTATAAACATAGTGCAAAACTACACCAACACATACGTGAAGCATGTTGAGTAGTTGCACGACACCAATGCAAGGAAAAAGTGTATGAGAATATATTGGACACGGTGTATTTAAAAAAAAAAAAAAAACAGCCAATTCAAACAATACCGTAAAATAAAATTCAACATGAAAAGCAAAATGTATCTTCTTTTTTGAGCTACGTTACGTAACCTTACGAAACAAACCTCTTTCCTTTTTTAAAAATTAATAGTACTTTACTGTGTCTTTGAAATTCGCCTTTAATAAAAAGATCAAACGCATTTCAAAGCAATTTTAAAGAATGGTAATGCAGAATGTCAACTGAATTATATTTCCGTATGTAAATCCAGAACACAACATGATAAATGTAATATAAACGGTTGTTCAACACTAATAAAAATCAATAATGTGGCAATTTTGCCACATTCTCTAGAAGATTGTTATCGTCTCTCATAGTTGTACAGCGTGATTACCCTCCTACCATGAGTTCAAATCAACGGTGATGAAATCGAGGTAGTAGAATTCGTGTATCTAGGCTCATTGGTGACCACCGATATCGACAGCAGCAGAGAAATACAAAGGCACATTATGGCTGACAATCGTGCCTACGTTGAACTCCGAAGGACGCCAAGATCGAACAAAGTTCGCCGATTTACAAAGTTGACCATCTATAAGACATTAATTAGACCGGTAGTTCTCTACGGCCACGAAACATGGACATTGCTAGTGGAGGACCAACGCGCCCTTGGTGTCTTTGAACGGAAGGTGCTGCGCACGATCTACAGTGGAGTGCAGATGGAAGACGGAACGTGGAGGAGGCAAATGAACCACGAATTGCAGTTCATTTGCTGAGAGAACCTCCCATCGTACACATCGCAAAAATAGGTCGACTACGATGGGCTGAGCATTTCGTAAGAATGTTGGACGACAGCCCTGTGAAAATGATTCTCGAAAACGAACCGACGGGTATAAGAATAAGAGGCCAGCTTGATGGATATCCCATGAGTGGCTGAACCGACTGTCACTTTTCTGGCCTCCCATCAATCGGCCAATTCCAGATTACCTGCCAAATATCACCCAAGCTTAGCGATCATTAACACTTTCGATACAAGCAGGACCTCCTTATGGACAGTTCGAGGTTCGTTCATCCCTTTCTAGTCTAGTACGTCTAGTTTCTAACCAACACCGTTTTCAATACAACACTTCGCCTTCGGAAATCTAGCTATCACACCACTTTGGAGCTCAATGCTACCACCAAATTTCTCGTTCAGATTACTCAGCAAGAAATTTTAGCCCAGGAACTATGTGACATCAGTTTCAGTGGAGAAGTTGGCTATGCAACCTCACCAATTTCGAGCAGCTAATGGATGACCTGCCTTCAGAGCATGTCACGCCAATATTGCCATTTCTCAACAGCGGAGTTGACCTTTGTGGCCCGTTCCAGTACCGCAACTCACCGAGAGAGCACCCAACCAAATGCTATGTGGTCATCTGTATGTGTCTCGTCACCAAGGCTCTCCGCATAGAACTCTTGATTTTGAAGCACTAGCAGAGCACCTATCAAATGTAGATTGGACCGAGCTTCTTTATGTACGCGACGTTGACGATATGACGGAGAGTTTTTGTGGCATCGTACGAACACGGCTCAATGAGCACTTTCCTACGTTAGGGCCTCCTGTTAAACCACCTTGGAGCAATGCAGAACTGCTTTGTTTTATTGTTATTTTCCGTCGGCCTATTTCCTCACAACGTGGTGACAACCACCAACGCCAGGAAGACGACTTCACCACCTGGACCCTTCATATCGAACCTATCAACACATGGGCTGGGACCAACGACTTTAAGGGCTTACGCTGAAGCAATCTCGACGGCAGCCATTACCTCAAAATTTAGAATTGATATAACTCAGAATCTGTTCTAGATTTTGAATAAATATTTCATCACATCAGTTTGTATGCTTACTTGCTGTAAGCATACTGATGGAGTTCGATTCGATGTACATTCGCTAACAATCGAGATTCATCAATTTGAAATAGCGAGGTAAGTTTGCGAGAGAGAGAGAGAGAGAGAGAGAGAGAGAGAGAGAGAGAGAGAGAGAGATAAACGATAGGGAAAAATACATGGAGTAGCAATTCACCATAATTCCCTTCCGAAGGAAGACGTGATAAGAGTATCAGTTCTTTATGAACTATAGGATTCTTTAAGAACTACAGGACTCCTGAAATATATACAAAGGAAGTCATTAGTCCAGTAGGAAAAAACTTGACGATCAAATGATTCAACCTATGGCCTCACCCGTATTATTCTTCACTTCGGTTGGTCCCCAAGAAAACCACCAATGAAGATAAAACATGGCGACTTGTTGTCGACATTAGGCAACTTAATAAGAAAATTGCCAACATGTTTCCCTTACGCAGGATCGATGACCTAAATATCGCGAAGGCATCGGAAAAAAAGAGCAGATCCCCTGCGTCCCATAGATCGATCGGAACACACCTGGATTACATCATTCAACGATGTCCCGGGTGGTGAAGCCATTTAACTAGACCCAGATGACCCAGCGGTGGTCAGGCAGCGTCAGAAAACCGAAGACAGCTAATCCGCTAAAGGCAAGGAAGGTGTTGAACCTGTTCAGGCGTCTGCCGAACCTTTCGATCCGCGATGGTGTGAAGAAAGCGGAGGTTTCCATGTGGTTTGCCGGAAAATCGACGAAACGTGCCGACCTCCACGTCAACAAAGTCAGGAAGGCACCAAACCTGATACCTGAGGCAGTACCGAGAGTGGCTGACAAAACCGAGGTGTGTCGTTATGTTGCCAAATCCCGCTTGGCTGTTCCTGTGTAGGTAAAGAAACAGAAGGTGGACAAATTCGTAAAAAAGTTCTTGGTTTGGCAGTTCATCTGTTGGTGTGGAGAGATGAGCCTGCAATTGATTACGACGGGTAGCATGAATGAGCAAAACTACAGAAACGAGTACCTCCAGAAGCGCCTGCTGCCCTTCCTGCGGTCTCACGGTGGCGAGACGCTGTTTTGGCCGGATCTCGCGGTGTAAGACTGGTACAGAGATAACAATGTTGTTTTTGTAGCAAAAGACTTCAATCCACCGAACTTTCCGGAACTTCGTCTGATTGAGAACTGCTGAGCCGTCATAAAGGCCAAACTTCGTGAAACACCTTAAGTATTTCAGAACGAGTTTGAAGAAACAGTGGGTAAAAGTATCAAAATATGTCGGCCCCACAATTGACCTAAACCTGATGAGTGATGGCGAAGGCAGAGTGTGGACAATCGGTCATGGAGAGAAGATTCCCTAAATCCGTCTATGAATTTTTCGTGACATTTTTCGTGTGTCTCATTCTTTTCGAGAACATTCTTTATGAACTCAACAAGACCAGCTTCCTAAAGGGTGAACGGAATCAAATTGCCTCACAAGAAAAGGTTTGGTCGTACCTTCTTTTAAACACTACTCATAATAACAGTAGTATTTCTGAAGAACTTTCCTGAAATTTTTCTGGAGAACTTCCCTGAAATTCCACTAAATAACTTCCCTGAAATTACTTTTCTGAAATTCTTTGTACAACTTTCCTGAACTTTTCTGAAGAATTATTGGAATTTATCTAAAGAACGGAGTTATCTTCTCTGAAGAACTACCCTGAAATAGTAATCCGGATCTTCATAACCTAGCTCCTTCAGCGGATTAGCCTCAATTCCCTAGCCTTCTATGCGAGCAATCCACAATTTTGTCCAGACTTTGCGAGTTTTTCGTTTTATACGCCTTTTCAATATGATTTACGCAGCAACTTTTTCATTCTCTGTCCATAGCTACCAAATGTGCTCATGATTACTTCTGAAATTTATTTTTTAAAAGCTAGCATCTGAATACCTGCGACCATACCACAAAGAAAATCAATCGTGTGTACACGGAAAAAAGTAAAGATTTCCTCCCCTACGACGGCAGTGTAATATGGTGGGCCTGGAAGGGTTTTTGAGGCCTCTTTGACCTAGGTCTCGTCCTCCATCAAAATACATGCATCCGGCAAAACTCGCAAATACAATTTCTGGGCCCTTGTTGCTGCGCTTTGTTTCTGTTCTGCACTTTGTTTGGCGATTTTCTGCATCTTGTAGGTCTTCAGGTTGTTCCGTTTCTTGATGCGTTGAATCTTTCCGACGCTGGTGCCCGCTTTATTGGTCAAATCATGTATCGAGATTGATTCGTCCTTCCGAATTAGTGCTACCACTGATCTACTTTAGGGTTGGAAGATCCGGGTTTTCTGCCTTTCCTGGCAGTTCATCCAAAGAACAGTGTTCCCAAAACTTGGTTATGATAGATTTTACACTAGCGTGATGAATTCCAAAGCTCTTCGCCAATTGTCTCATAGTTACACTCTTTTCACGAAGCCATGTGTCCAAAACCTTAATTTTCAAGTCTTTTTCAATGCAGTGAAATTTTGAAAACGAAGAATTTCCACCGTGCAAACAATTAAATAAACAAAAGATGACAGTCAAACGCACAGCCTGCTATGATGAACACATTAAAACCATCACAAAGAAATGCGTACAATGCGAAAGTACTTGGATAGCTTATTTTCGATACATTCCTTACTGAAAGAAGTTTGACAAATGGTTGCCGAGAATTGCCAACATTGCCAACACTTTCCCAAACACAATGCAGTGCATCTTTTGTGTTGAAACTATTATATTAATTAAATCACATACTACAATTTTGATTTCCAGGCTCCTTTTCAGGCATCTCATTATTTTCAAACAACCACTCTTGAAACATTCCAGAATGCAATTACCAACTTGCTATGTAATGTTAATCCGATATTGAAGTGAAAATGGCGATTAACTGCCGCTTCCCACTCGACATGCAAATTTGCTTCGATTATTCAATTACGAGTACCCATTTTAATTGTCACCGGGGAGAACAGCATTCGGCATCCCCGGTGAACTGGTTTATTATCCTTCTACCCGGAACGCAGGTAGTAGTGTGACATAAATGTGACACTTGAAATTTAAATTTACCCCTCTCAAGCCCACGGGAGGGCGGAATAAATGTAGGCGATAATAGAGACGGCTAAATTAAATTTGCAAATAGCACCAATTTGTTCGTTCGTTCGCTCGTGGGCTGGATGCCAGTAAAGGAATCAACTACTGAGAATTACAATTTTTTCGGTCGCAATGTTTCCTATTTCCGGAAGTTCTCAACGTCGGCCGGTGCTTGGGGAATTTTCCAGCGAAGGTCGTTTAATTTTTGCATTTCCATTGAATTCCATTCACTTTTAATTGACTCATTTGCTTTCACCAGATCTTCCAAGCTATTGCCAGCCGGGGCTTGTGTTGCGAAGTTTGCGGGTGTTTTGCAAATTTGGAATAAATGAGGATGTCATTTGATTGTGATTGAAATGGCGTAGCCCATTCAAAAGGGTTATCTCACTGTTAACGTAGGTTGATTGTATAAATAGCGGAATAAATGGTGGAATATTAATTTCAAATTCGGGCCTTGGGCACTGGGTGAAGACACAATTGCTCATCAAAACCATGCTGGAGGAAGGTGGGTCCTTTTTTCATTTCCGGCATAAAGTACAGTAGCGCTCAAAAGTCATTTGACAAACAGTATTTTCGTTATCATTATACTCAATTCAAACTTTTTCCGGAAAATCTCAAAGTAGTGCAAGTAGAAATGAAAAACAAATACGGTGGAGTGTATTTCAACAATATGCAATGTTTATTTGTTTGTGAAACAAAAAATAACATATTTCATCGAGTACAAAAGTGATTTGACAAATGAGAAAAACAGAGAAAAGGGAACATATTCACAAAATGATATCATTTTCAGTAATCGCAGGATGGCTGACATCAGTACTTAGTAGAAAAGCCTCGTGATTGCGTGGCATCGATGCCACAAGATTAGTGATACGGTGGGTGGTATTTTATTCCATTCCTCCAATTGAATTTGCTTTCGTCGCTCCAGAGAACATTCGACCAATCTTCCTGAGTCCAATGTTAGTGAGCCAAAGAAAGGCAACCCTAGCCTTTCTGTTTTTCTCAGAAATGAGTGGTTTCTTACTCGGCCGACGACCATGCAATCCACCATCAGCCAGGCGACGCTTGACGGTTGCATTGTGAATTTTTATACCGTGGTTTTCGGCCATATCCGTAGCAGTTCTTCTGGGATCAGCTTTCGACATCATTGCTATCAAACGATCTTGCCTCTCACTGGTAACTTTTGGTCGACCTGGCCTCGGGAAACTTCCGACGTAGCCTCTTTCCTTGTTTTTCTTGTTCCAGAAGCTCACTAATTGACGAGAAATGCAAAAATCCCGTGCAACTTGAGCTTGTGAGCGTCCTTCTTCCACTTTCGCCGCCCTCCCGGCGCAGCGGGTATCGTTTTTTGACATTTTTGCTATTTTAACATTGATTTAGTGATATAATAGTGAAATTTTATGTTAAACTTTAAACTTACCACGACTAAGCACTTTGTCAAATGACTTTTGAGCTGTGGAATTACACCAAAACAGGGTTAAACCCTCTGATCCAAACGGAAATGCGCAACCGATTATACCAAACGAATGGAGAACCATAACAAAACAAACAAACGTCAGATCGGTTGGGGTTGACAGTGTTGCCGTTTTTATTTTTCAAAAAAATTGAATGTCAAATCACTTTTGAGCGCTACTGTATTATTGTCCATAAAAAAAGTATTGGAAATTTCGAGAGAAGGAGAAGAAATATTTTGACTAACGCCATTTCAATCCCATAATCCCATGCTTGGTGTTTTCAGTGGTTGAGTGCCAATTTGGTTGGAATCTTAATCATTTTATAGCTAGGAAAATAAACTGTGAATGTAGACAAAAAACCGAATTCACAACATACATTGCTCGAATAAGTTGTGTTTATTTCTTTTGAACATCATGCACATAAATTGAGCACCACAAAATAGATAAACTTACATTCTGAAACATTGTCTGAAATGTTTTATGCATTCCAAATATTGTTTTAAATATTGTATACAAAAGCCGGTCTTCCCTAGCAATATCTCTAACAAGTTCATACCTCTTGTGGAATGAAGTACAATGTTACAGGCCTTAATATTTACATCACAATTAAAATTCAGTTTTTTTTCCTGTTCAGTCGATAGATGGAGAAAATTAAAATCCGTCTCATTCTTCGAAAATGCGTCAATAATAATTTATTTTTCCATCCAATTGCCCTTTGGTACATCATGTTTATGACATTGTACCCAACACAAGAGCACCGTTAGTATCGTAGAGTGCATCTGCCAGTTCAGAGAATATTTGTTCATCATCCGACCTCACCCCTAATCACGAAAGGTACGCACTTTGTCAGAAGGCAACTAAGGAGGCCACACCATCATAGCAGGAAGTAAATGAAGTGATGTAAAATCTACGGAGCACTCTGATGCTGCACAAAACACAATGTATCTTCAACAGAACAATGGCGATCGGTACGGAAAATCACAATTCGTATTCAATCAGGCTCGTTGGGATCACGTACGTAAGGCTTTCCTACTGTGCTATGATCAGTACAATGGAGTAAAATCTATAGACCAATTTTTTCCACCATCAATCTAGGGTGGTGGTTTGGAAGCTGGTGATTTTTTTTTAATCCAAAGCAACAAAGTTACATGTCGTTACCTACCCAGCAAGAAACATGTTAGGTATAGAAGAAGTTAGAACATTGCACACTGGGCCAGGATCGAAATCGTATAAAATTCATAACTCTTCAAAGCTGCACAATATTGAATTAATATGATCAAGAAAGTTTCTTTGCTTAGTTAGAGCAACATTTTGACGTCTTTGTTTGCTATACTAGGTTACAATTTAAAAAAAATCGAATTGCGACCGTCACACAAAAGTGGTCAGGTCTTAAACGTTTATATCTCAGTCGTTTCTTCAAAGATTTTGAAAATGTTTGCACCAATCGATCGGATATAACGACGCCCCATCTGCCCGTGCCCACTTTACGAAGCGATCGTTGGAAGAGATGGAGCGGCTGAATATCGATGTGGTATCCAAGTCGGCGAACCCGCCCAACGTTCCCCAGCTGAGTCCCATCGAGAATTTCTGGGCAAACCTGAAGCGTAAGATCTACTCCAACCATTTTGTCGCAAAAACTGAGAGGAATTGATAAATAAAACGAAGAAAGAACTCAAAAACATGCCTACGCGCATGTTTTCGTCCGCTATGGCGAATGTTCCGGTTAACTGCCGGAAAGCCGCTCGCAAGGGCGTAGAATTTTTTTGTAAGTTAGCTTAAATAATTACCTTCCATGGGAAATTTATCAAAAGCAATTATCTGTCTTAGCATCTGAAAAAAAAACCATTTTTTATGCAAACGTTATTTCTACGCATTGATTTAAATAGAGGATTTTGTTGATTTCGGGCCACATACTATGGAAATATGCCTGAATGTTAAACTCGGTCTTTAAAAGTATTTTATTTCAAAGAATATTGCATTGTTTTATCAAAATGGCTAACATTTAAAGGATGTACGGAATCGAATTGCATCACAAGAAAAGATTCGGCAAAATTCACCCATTCAACAGATCGCAGATCTCTTTCAGAGAATGAAACAAAACATATTATTCAACATTTCTCATGTGTGTCGCATTTTATCTCCCTAAGTTTCGCTTCCCTGGATTCATACCACTGACTGTTCCATCGTTGCCTTATCGCTTGTTTTACCGCTCTCAGTACATCTTCGCCTGGGATTGGGACGACAATTGGCGGCTGTTCTCTTGCCTCATTTGCCAGCCGGTCTGCTTCAGTGTTACCGTTGATGCCGGAGTGTCCAGGGATCCAACAGAAACGGATTGGTTTGTTTTGTGCGGCTTGCTCCACTTCTTGGATCCATGGGTGTTTGGAAGTTCCCATTTCCAAGGCCTGGAGGCACGATGCGGAGTCTGTGATGATCGTCAACTCGTTAGTTACGTTCGGGATTGATATTGCTCTCTTGATGGCATACGCCTCTGCGGAAAAAACACTGCACTCTTCTGGTAGGCTGTACATTAGCGATAGTCCGTTGCCGTGCACTGCAGCTCCTACAGTGTTTCCACCTTTGGAGCCGTCTGTGTATAATACTGTTGATCGATGAAACCGTGTCGCGAGTAGTTGTTGTACTATCGGGCGAACTTTCTCAGGTGGGTCACCGGCTCGAACAGATTTCTTCACGTCCCACATGATCGACGGTTTGCGTGCATGCCATATACGGTTGGTTTGTCTTGCAACTGGAGCAACTACGGGGAGTGCAGCATCCGTCAACTCTACAAGGCGCTCCGACGCTCGTTGAATCAACGGAAGGGTGTTATTGTTCCGGTCCTTCGCCAGTATTCGGATGGCAATCCGCGCGACGGACTGTGCCGCCAACAAATCGAATGGTAAAGTACCCGTATCAGCCATAACGGAGTTTATAGGACTGGTGACGAAAGCTCCGGATGCGAATCGAATCATTTTGTTGTAAGCCGGGGCAAGGTGTTGCAGAGCAGCCGGCCCTCCTCGGCTGACTATCCCGATCCCGTACGTCAATTTTGCCGTCACTAATGCCGAGCCCACTTGGAGTAGTGACCAACGAGTATTAACACGCCTAAGGATTGGTCATACACGGCTGACCCACACGTTCCTATTAAAAAAAGAACCTCCACCCAGCTGCTGTGGAACGGTGTTGGATGTACGACACGTAATTCTCCATTGCAGAAAATACGTCGATCAACGGCAAGAGCATAGTATTAGTGCGACAAGCCTTCGAGATGCCCTAGATAACTCGGAGGACAATACAAGCAATCTACTGAATTTCTTGCGACAGACCGGGTTATATCGAAAATTGTAAAGACGCAGGACAAAAAGGGAACAAAGAAACAACTTAAAATAGGAGCAATTGTATAAGGTGAACACAGCGAGAATAGGAAGAAATAATCCGAAGAAGAACGGGAATAAAACCGGAGCACGAACAAAAAGCAGGAACAAAATGTTAGCAATACAAATAATTGCGAATGAAGAATGATGGAAAGTGGGTGATAAATGAAATAGAAAAAACACCTATACAAGAGGATGGGAAAGCAAGCAAAAAAAAAAAAGTAATAATGGTAACTGAAAGGATAGTAGTATAGGAAGTAATAAGAGAAAAGGAAGATGATAGAGAAGAGAAAAGAATGCGAAAAAGGAGAAGGTGAAGAAAAGCGAAGGTGATAAAGAACTTGAAGAAGATATAAGAGTAGACGAATAAGATGAAAAGAACATGTAAAAGATTGTAATGATGTTGAAAAAGAAGAAAATTGTAATGATGATGAAAAATAACACAGCGAACGAGAAAGCGGATTCTAGCTGGAGCATAAAAAAAAAAAAATAAAAATTTACTTTAAAACCATACCTAGGGCTCCATTCACCGTGGGTTTTTCAAAATATTATTTTTATTGTTTACCGAAGAGTTTAAATGCTCAATATTTTGCATCAGAACAACTAAGCATGTATAAAAGACTCATTAGCAAGTGATATTTGCAAAATAAATCGGCTTCCAACACTGCATTGACGTTTAAATTTGTTTACATTCTTCGCAATCTGGTGCGCATCGTCAGTCTTAAGTGAAAAGCACAAACTGCGCTCGGCGAATTTAAGTGGTTAACAAACATATTGTCGTGATTTTATTCTCTACATCTCCGTACAATTGAAGAATAAGGTTTGTATTTTAGTTTCACACATGGATCGTAGCCGTAAATGTGGTAAAATAAAATTTTGAATCGAAAAAAAAAAGAATGCACGGTGAATGGAGCCCCCGCAAATTTGCAGTCTCCATTCACCGTGCATTGAAATTGTGAGTTATATGAAAGATGTTTTCACGGTATTCAACAGGATGAATCAGAAGAAAACTCAAAAGCAACGCTATTCCGGCGACGACCTGGAAAAAGCACTCGATGCCGTCCGGCGTGGATCGTCTGTAAGATCCACCGGTCGGGAATTTCGCGTCCCGGAGCAAACTCTGCGTGATAAAATCCGTGGTAAATATGCTTTCGGATCAAAACCAGGAAGGACGTCGGTCCTTTCAGCGGAAAATGAACGGAAGATAGTGGAATGGATTGAGCTCTCTGCACGTTCAGGGTTCCCAATCACACTCAAACGGCTCCGGATCAGCGTGGGACAGTTCATCAGGCTCAGGAAACTGAAAACTCCATTCAAAAATGGAATCCCTGGCAAAAAGTGGATGAAGCTGTTCGTCAAAAGACACCCTCAGGTGTCTCCCAGGAAATCCAACGTTTTCGGAAAACACAGAGCCAGAGTGACGGAGAATCAGGTAAGAAATTGGTTCCAAGACTTGCTGAAGACGCTCAAAGATGAGGGACATGACCACCTGCTGCAGTTTCCACATCAAATTTTTAATTTGGACGAATCTGCTTTCCAATTGGTTGTGAGAAACAAAAAATACTTGGCTCCAAAGGATATCAAACATGTTCAATCAGTTTTCGGCAACAGTGATAAGGAGAACTACACAGCGCTTTTCGCAGGAAGTGCCGCTGGAAAGCTGCTCCCACCTTTGATTTTATTCCCATACAAACGTCGCCTTCCAGGAGAAATTGCTCGGAGTGCTCCTCCTGATTATGGCGTCGGTATTACTGAAAGCGGCTGGATGACAGGAGATGCTTTTTATGAGTATCTGAAGAATATTTTCTTGCCTTGGCTGAAAAAGGAGGGAATTCCGTTCCCTGTTCTGCTCTTCGTTGATGGTCATAAGAGCCACGTAACGCTGATGAGCATTGATTTTTGCATCCGCAATCAAATTGTACTGATTGCTTTGTATCCGAATTCCACGCAAATCACTCAGCCGCTTGACGTGAGCTTTTTTGGGCCACTCAAAAAGTTTTGGGAAGAAACAATCCTTGATGAACGTAGTAGTCGTGGTGTCCAGACAATCCTTAAAGCGGAGATCTGCCCATTTATGAAGCGGGCTTTGGATGCATTCACTGGTAAGGAAACAGCGATCAGAAATGGGTTCAGGAAGAGTGGGATTTATCCATGGAACCCAGATGCGGTAGACTATAAGTCTCTGCCATCTAGTGCTGGCCATGAATCTGCGGCTTCAAATGCGGAAATCGCTGGATCTGAACCTCTGGAACCTGAGGAGATCAAGTTGTTGGAAGCACTTGAAGGGCGCTTGACGGTTAGGCAGTTCGCTGAGTTTCAGAAGGCGGAGAAAGATTTGATTTGGAAGGGAAACGTTGCAGATACCAACCTGTTCTATTTATGGCAAGCAATGAAGAAAGATTGTCCAGCTACTACAGTACCTGCTCCTCATCCTAAGGACCCTGCCACAATTGAATGCGGAGATGCTGTTAGCTCTGCTGCAAATGGTAAACGATTGTTGTGTTAAATTAAAAATTGATTTTCTTTAATATAATTCTACTGATCTTCTTAAACAGTTGCTGATTCCACAATCGAGAACGAAGGTAGTACATCAGGCTTGCCGCTAATCGAACATGGAGATCCGTTACCAGATTCAGAAGATGATGCGTTTCATAAATCCTTCTCCGTTCCAACTTCTGAAATCCCTGGTCCAGCAAAAGAAAAACGAAAAATCATTCATCCTCCATCGGTCGCCACAAGCAAAGCATTCGTTGAGTTTATGGAAGCAAAAGAACTAGAGAAGAAAGCAGTTCAGGAAGCGAAGGAGCTAAAGCGGAAGGAACGTGAGCAGAAACGCGCCGTCAAGCAAACTGAAGCAATGGTGAAGAGGCAGGAAAAGGATAAGAAAAGAAAAATTGCTGATTCTCTGACGAAGGCTTCAAAGGCAAAGAAGAAGCGGAACTAAGTTTCAAAACCGTTTTATAACTGAGAATTTACGTTTTTTTATATCGACATGAATTTGATTTGATTTGATAAGGAAATCGTTCAAAGATTGCACATTTGATGTTTGAACTGAATAAAACCATGAGTTACACACGTTGTTTGATGATTAAGATGCTATTTTGCCGAAATTGAATGAAAATACTAGATGCACGGTAAATGGGTCCCTACCCCCACGGTGAATGGTGCCCTACCACGGTGAAAGGAGACCCTAATGTACCTTATAAAATGATTCACAACAATTTCCTAAGTTCAGATAACAGTAGTTTATGATTTTTACTTGAATCATTATAAAAAATGAATGTATTTAGCGATACACTCATGACTGTGGTTGAATTTGGTGAAAAGAAAGACCCTTAAGTCTCGCCATATTGCCTTAAATCCACGGTGAATGGCGACCTGACGGTAACAAAAAAACAAAAAAATTTCAATGTTTTAAATAAAAGTGGGTCGAAATTTTGCCACAGAGATGGCGCTGGGATGCAAACTTTTTAACTCCACGTTCCAGACCACTAGTGGCTTGAGCAATGTTGTAATTTTGTGAGGTTTATAAGGTATTGTAAAATTTATCTCTATTTTACGTTTTTTTAGTATTATTCTTTCAAATCGGTTCAAATACGTATTTTTGTTTATTTTTTCTCGGTTGTTATTGATTATTTTTATCAAGTTCCAATTAGCTTTTAGACAAAAACTGATTTATATTAACATTCAGAAACATTAAACATGTAATGAAATTTAAAAAAAAAACTTTAATTTGTGAATGTATTTTTTCCAAACCGCACAAATAGGGTCAAAATATTGTCAGTTTTTTTTTCCAAAATGCACATCATATGAACTATATATACTATAAGTATCTCAGAGATATATTGAGATATATTTGAGATATCAGGATTTAAAAAATGTTGGATGCAGGCTAAAGAATGGCAAAGAGTAAAGGCACCCTTCTTTTTGGGGAAATGCTCCTTAAACTTTGGAAAAATGCTCCTTAGATGCGTTTGCCCGGTATAATGCAATCGGAGGTATTAACCTTCTGGTTAGCGCTTGCCGGGTGTTTTGACGGATCTTCAGTTTCTTCAAGATTGTATAGTTTTGACGGGTTTTAAGTTTCTGAACTTAAGAGTCATCAAAACAAAATTAAGACTCTTCAAAATGAAATTAAGACTCGTCAAAACGAAATTTAAACCCGTCAAAACTACCTCGAAGATTGCAGAGCGAAGCTCCGCTATACTTAAAGAAACACCCGTCAAAACAACCGGCGGGCGTTAACCAGAAGGTAAATACCTCCGATTGCAGTATACCGGGCAAACGCATCTAAGGAGCATTTTTCCAAAGTTTAAGGAGCATTTCCCCAAAAAGAAGGGTGCATTTACCCTGCTGCCCTAAAGAATTACCGTTTTTTCTACTGACACAGCTGGTTTATTTTGTTAGAAATTTCAAAGCTGTCAAAATAGTGTTGATAATAGTGTTTGGGTTTTGAACATTCAATTGAAGACTTTTAGAGATATTCTGATAAAAATATAACGGGTGTACAATAAAAAATGAGAATGATTTCAACACCTTTCTGTAATTAAAGTAGAGAGCGTAATTTTTCTCTCCAGAGAATTTCTCTCTGGACTCCCTAGAAATGGGTGGTATGTTTTTTTCGCTCGGGTGCTGTCAGTATAATCGAAGATGGCGTCGAAACAGCAAGAACTCCACGAGCGTGTTGTACGGTTTTACGAAATGCATAGTCATCGTGGAAAAAAGTTTACGGTAGACCGCTTTCGAGACGAAAACGTGCCCGTGAGTACAGTTTACCGGATCTTGGCATCCCTAAAGGTGGAGCGGAAGGCCGGTAGTGGCCGTCTGGCGAAGATAATGACAAAGAAGAAGAAGGAAGCGTTGAAAAAGCTTCGACAACAAGGACGGAACGAGTTTGCGTGACGCCGGCCGAAAATATCACTGCTCCCGTACCTTGATTCACCGAACCCTCAAGATGGAGGACATCATCTGTCGGAAGAAGACTCGGTTCCCCGAGTACACGAACGAGCAGATAGCGACCGTGAAATCGCAGTGCCGGTGGATGACAAAGAACTACCGCGGGACGTCGTTCGTGCTGGACGACGAATGTTACTTTCCGCTCTCGAAGACCCACATTCCAGGAAATGACAGCTACTATTCCAGCGACAGGTCAGCTACCCCCTCCGAAGTAAAATATAAGTTTAAGCATAAGTTTGAAAAAAAAGTCATGCTGTACATCGCCCTGTCGGATAGAGGGATTTCAAAGCCAAGCGGTCTGGCCATCAATCAACAAGTGTACCAGGAGGAGTGTCTTGAGAAAATTATTCTGCCGTTCTTCAAGGAGGCTCCCTCAGTGCCCTGATGTACAAAAATAATTGGCGGGCCAAGGATACGAAGCAGTTGACCACGAGGATCCGGAATAGTATCCGGAAGATAGACGTCATTGCCGTGAGAGCATCGCGACTAAGTTGCGTCGTACGGCTGACCAGGGCCCCGGTTCCAATATTCATTGTCGTTTTTTCGAGGAATGAACATTACGTTTTTAATAAAAAATACTGAATTCGTTGAAAACAAAAATATTTTTTTTACTATATGACTGAAAAAATTCTCATTTTTTATTGAACACCCGTTATGCTGCTGAAACATGCACACATTTATTAGGTTGTATGATCTTCGCCTATAGGAAGAGTTTTCGGAGCTGCGTGTCGTGTAAATTAGGAATGAATCCCTTTGAATTTACGCTTAGTAAACATGGCCAGCCGCTCCGATCATTTTTTCTCTCGAGAAAATGAAGCTAAATTCACCAGCTGCAATTCAATTTAACAAGATTCTGTAGCGTAACCCCTTTTGCAGCGGCAACTGCTGTGGTGTTCTTTCTACAGTTTCTTTAAATTATGTTGCTATATCACTTTATTATGAACTTTACATTATGGCCCACAATATCTTCTTGATAAGTTGCAGCTGTTTAGAAGCACTTGTTTGTTTTCATACACCATAACTCCTCGCATTATTGCAGTGCTTTCTTTGTGCGTGCAATTATATTGTGGAATCTGATTTCAGCTGATATCAAATCGATTCATACAGCAGCAATATTCCGTTGTGAATGTATGAGCTTGCTCAATGAAGGGAATTAACATGCCCCAATGTGAGCGTTGAATTGTTGAAAAGGGTATACATATTTTTGTTAAGTTTATTTATTGTGTATATGTGATTGCTTTTTCTTGCCTTACTGAAACTGAGTTCGTAGAATGTGGTTGATCAACGAGAAATCCGATTGTAGAAATTTGTATGTAGGGACTGCAATATGATGAATAAATACAAATACAAATACAAACTCTCCATAATGCTTGTCAGCAAATTCTATTTCAACGAGGTGCAGTCTAGGTGCAGTCTAGGGTGAGTGGTAATTCCTGTCAGTGTTTTTAAACATGTTTAAAGGGTGATACGGTGATCGTTTATTTAAAAAATCAAATTAAATTTCTTTTTCAAGTTCAATTAGTATAAAATTCAGGAAAAATATTCAGTTAGGCTTCCGCTTTTCCAAATCCGAATTGCCGGGCCTTACGCTTGACCCCTGCCATCAGATTTTGTACAGCCACCTTGTCCACCTTCTTCGCCGCAGAAAGCCAGTTTGCCTTGAACTGCTGCTCGTCCTTAGCAGTTTCTTTGGTCTTCTTTAGGTTCCGCTTGACAATAGCCCAGTATTTCTCTATTGGGCGGAGCTCTGGCGTGTTGGGAGGTTCTTGTCCTTGGGAACCACCTGCACGTTGTTGGCGGCGTACCACTCCATGGCCTTTTTACCGTAATGGCAAGATGCCAAATCCGGCCAAAACAGTACGGAACAACCGTGTTTCTTCAGGAAAGGCAGCAGACGTTTATTCAAACACTCTTTCACGTAAATTTCTTGGTTGACAGTCCCGGAAGCTATGAAAATGCTGCTTTTCAAGCCACAGGTACAGATGGCTTGCCAAACCAGATATTTCTTTGCAAACTTTGACAGTTTCGTGTGCTTGAAAATATCTGCTACCTTTCCCCCTTCCTTTTGCCGTATAAAACTCCTGTCCCGGAAGCTGCTTGTAGTCGGTTTTGACGTAGGTTTCGTCGTCCATTACCACGCAGTCAAACTTCGTCAGCATCGTCGTGTACAGCCTCCGGGATCGCGCTTTGGCCGTCGTATTTTGTTTATCATCGCGATTTGGAGTCACTACCTTCTTGTAAGTCGATAGTCCGGCTCGTTTTTTGGCTCGATGCACGGTTGTAGACGATACACCAAGCTTATTTGCGGCATCTCGGAGAGATAGGTTAGGGTTTCGCTTGAAACTACCGGCAACTCTCTTTGTCGTCTCAGCGGCTTCCGGTTTTCGATTTCCCCCCGATCCAGACTTCCTGGCTGTCGACAAACGTTCCCCAAACACTTTAATTACATTTGTAACGGTTGATTTGGCAACTTTTAGCGATTTTGCCAACTTTGCGTGCGAGTAGCTCGGATTTTCGCGATGCGCGAGCAAAATTTTGATACGCTGCTCTTCTTGCTTGGACGGCATTTTGACAACTGAAGAGTGAATTCCAAAATCAAAATAGGAGCAACATTCTACACACACACACCTTCAAAATGAGGGGTGTTCAGGTTTTTTAAATGCAAAATTGAAAGAAATACGTCAAGTTGATATTGACCAAATTTTGACCGTATCGCCCTTTAATCACAGACATGTATGCATATTTTTCTTTAAGTGTGTTCAAAAGTCAACGCGACATGCAAGTTTGTTTTGGATTTTCATTCGTTCGAGACTCGTGATAATCATGAACGTAAAAAAGGAACTCATGATAAGTCTATTTTTGAAACATTTTACACAAGAAAAAAAAGCGTTCCCGAAAATGACAACGGACCGTGAACTAGTTCAGATTTTCAGGATTTTTCCCCTTAAAACGTTATTTAGTTTATCTTTCAGTTCCCGGTTTATGTTTGCTTGTTCTCGAATTTATGATTGCAGTTCACGGATCTGAGCACGAATTTTTTTCCGTGTAGATCGTGTACTATTTTATAGAAATTGAAACCACTCGGATTAAATAAAAGATTAATCTTTCACACCATCGAATGTCACAAAGAAACCGGTTCTTGAAAAAGACCTCCCAAACTTATAATAAACGTACTGTCAGCTATCCTGATACTGGTAATACTGTCAGGTGTCCGAAAGCCATCAAACGAGTGAGAGAGTGAATTCGGAATTCTGGTACGTCTGGCCGAAAGATGCCCAAAGAACTGAGAATGTCACAGTCAACGATCAAGGGTTTTCTGAAAGACGGCCTTGGACTGACTCCATACAAAAAACAACGGGACCATGGTTCGACTAAAAAGCGAAAGATGTCGGTAGCTGCTCGAGCGGCGATTGTGAAATTCTGTTTTCGGACGGAAAAATGTTCCTGCTACAGGAACATGATCGAGTGTATGCAGCACATCTTTCTGATATTCCGCGTGATAAACTAGCTGTTCACAGGTTCCTAAATGTTTCAAGGGTGATGGTTTGGGGATGTTTCAAAATTTTTGAATATTCCATTGCTGTTCAAAGAACCTGGTGTTAAAATCAACTGTAAATACTACAACAATAATGTTTTGAAGAACCATAAGCCTCCGTCAAGAAACAATACAAGTAAGCACCGTACTGCTTCCAACATGATTCTGCACCGTCTCTCCTTGGGGAAAGCTATACAGGCTTGATGTGAGGAAAATTTTCAGGATTTTATTTCGTCGAAAGAATAACTTGCCTCTTTATCTGATTTGAATTCTCTCGACTTCTTCTCATGGTAGTACATGCTGGGCAAACTGGGAAATACCAAAGATCTAACCGTGGGAACTTTTAAGAAACGTTTGGGGGAAATTTGGAATGACGCCTCAAGATATCCGTGCCAGCTGTCACGCTTTCCAATACCGCTGCTGGAAATTAAGGCAAAAGGAGAATGATTTGAACTGAACTAAATTAAGACAAATGTTAAAGCTATACCAAACAGCAGAAACATTGAAAAATAAAATTCATAGAAGCTTCTCATTTTCTTGGCTATATACTTCATTGAAAGGAATTCCCACTCGTCATGTACTTTGATTATGCCAAATAAACGTCAAAATATGAAATATATCAATCGTCAGCATTACCGGTTATATTGTTCAGGCAAAACCAAGTGCAGTCTGAGCACGTGAATATATCTCTCTCAGGATTTGATATTTGTAATGATTATGCATTGTCGTGATTTGTAGTTGGTCACAAAATAAATAAAGGTAATTTTTTAAAAAGTACTAAATGAATACAAATAAAGCATACATATCAAGTGCAAGTGCACAAACAAACGGTGAGGTTCGTTCCTTCCGTTCTCTGATGCTTCAAAAGTATCTCACAGTTCGTTATTTCAATGTTCAGTTGGAACCTGCCGAGCTCTATCGGACCTATCGATACCCAAGCAGAAACTTCTGTTCACTACTGGGATCCCATGATGTTGAGAAGATGTTTCCAATTTCAAAATATTTTAATGTTTATAACTACTTTTCGAAACACTTTTTATAGTTGTGAAAATTGATGAGCTCGATAGATTTTTCCAACAAAGACTTGCAGTCAAGCATCAAGCAATTTTGGGCTGAATTTTTAAACGGCAGTATCAATCAGATCTCATCTGTTTTCTACACAGAAAAAAAAAGGTTTCCCGAAAATGAAAACATAAACTTCGGTCTATTCATAAACTTCGTCCCATTCGATAGATTTATCTTCAAGTGCGGTATTCGTTTACCTTTTTTTTACTGATTTTATGATTTTAGGTATTGCCCAGCTGTAAGCGCATTATCCATCATGAAATTTCCCAAACAAACTTAATTATAACCGGTTTGTATCACTTAAGTGATTTTTACATTTGATTTATCTACCATTTGATATAAAATACATTTTAATTGACTAAACACATATTTTTTTCGTTTGGATAGTGTTAAGATGATCCATTTGAAAAATATGCAATTGCAAACTCATAGTTTTCCGTTGAAAATTTTACCAATAAAAACATTTTTACTACGTTATCAATCCAACCAGGCATAATTGAGAACTTTCTTCTTAATACTACGAATAAGATTTTGTACAACGCTTGAACCGACATTTTTTTCCGCTTTCAACCATGACTTCAACATTTTCTGTTCTGTAGTGACAACTTTAGGATGCTTACGAAGTTCGTGCTTCATTATAGCCCAATATTTTTCAATTGGCCGCAACTCTGGACAGTTTGGGGGATTAAGATCCTTCGGCACGAAATTGACACCATTCGTCTTGTACCACTCCAGAACATCCTTGGAGTAGTGACAAGAGGCTAGGTCCGGCCTAAAAATTGTAGGAACGTTGTGTGTTTTGAGCGGAAGCATCGTTTTTTCAGGAATTCATTCATGTATACTTGCCCATTTACAGTTGAAGTTGTCACGAAAGGCTTGCTTCGTTTACCACACGAACAAATCCCCTGCCAAATCACGAATTGTTTGGGGAACTTTGACACTTGCAGTTTCCTGAGAGACTCTGGAACATCGAACTTGTCTTTCGCAGTCACATACTGTTTGCCGGGAATTTGTTTAAAGTCCGCTTTTACGTGTGTTTCATCGTCCATGATTCAGCAGTGTGGTTTCGTTTATTCGTTTTATTAGCTGGTTTGGAGCTTTCTGAACTTTGAATGAACGGAGCCCGGCTCGTTTCTCCGCTTTCTGCACGAAACTTTTGGTCAAGTACAACTTTTTGGCGACATCCTGAACGGAACAGTTGGGTTTGCGTTTAAAGGCAGCAACCAATCGCTTGTGATCCTTCACACAGTACGGAACACGTTTTCTACTACTCACCTTCTTCCGATCGACAGTTAAACGTTTTATGACACGAGACACTGTAGACTGGTGAATTTTCAACATCTTTCCGATGGCTCGGTGCGAAAGAAGTGGGTTGTCGAGGTGCGTGTGCAAAATGTTCTCGCGCACTTGCTGTTCCTTCGACTCCATTTTCGAAACTACGACACATTGCACACTGAAACTCACGCAGTGTGAACAATACACGCTGAGGTCATTTCACCCAAAATTTCGTTGAAATCAACCCAAAGGGCGAAATGTTACAGCTCATTGACAGTGATGCAATGAAACTGTGGACACCTTTTGTTATTGAATATTTTAATTATCTTAAATAGAAGAATGATTTTTTATGAACCTAAGGAAAATCCCATTAGGCTCTCTCTGGAAGAATTCCGGATTTTTATGATTACTAATAACATTAATGAGAAAACAGCTATTTGGTAGTTCTACGTCAACACATTGTACGACCCAATCGGGCTGTCCCTTGAAGTTTTTTTTTTTTATTAAGAAATCCCGATTAAGATTGGAGTGAAGTTTTACAATCTTTTGATTTGTGGCCTTCGCAGAAACAAAAATAAACCCTAATTCAAACTGCCATCAACATAAAACAACCCTTGTCTGCAATCGCAAGGGAAATCAATGTGCGTGTCCATAAAAATTATCCGTTCGGCAGATGCAACAACAAATTTGGAATGAGGTTATCGTTCGATTTGATTGTCCTTGACGGGCAACAGCAGAAGGCGAAAAGACGGAAAGAACGGTTGCCAAGGCAACGGACAAACGTCGGCAAGGCCGGCCAAGAGCTGGACTAACTTTGCCTTTAAATCATGCTTCATCTCAATCTAGTTCCATCCATCTGTGCGTATAATTTGAATGACAGCCCAACAGAGTTTTGCGGATTCGATAGTTCAGAATGTTATGCAGAACTAGTCGGATGGTTGTGTGATTTCTTTTCTGGCCATTATATTTACATACCAACTGGAGTCGTATACCTACGCTTATCACCATGTTCTATGATTTCTTTCTGCGTTTCCGTCTTCATATAAACCACTGATGCAAACATATCGCTCTCGATTTAGCATGTTGACACAATGAACCTTCTCGAGGAAGCAACTCAATCTCGAAGGAATTCATCCTTCACACATTTCATTTGTTTGCTTGCGAACCCAAAAAAGAAACGCTGAACAAACAATTCAGAGTTCAAGCTTGATACAAGATTGATGAGTTTCTTTGTTATTATTTCTATATCGACGAAAAAGCCTCCCCATAAGCCAAAGCAACTGTCACTATGAATTTCGGTGAAATTAAATTCCAAGCTTCATCGCAAATGTCAAGCTCGCCGAAATCCTTTATCAAACATGTGAAATTATGCCTACGATACAAACAGCCCCCATTCCAAGATCCACGATGGTGAAAAATCCTCCTGTCTCATTTGAGTGGTGACTGATAATAATCTTCTCTGCAGGGTTTTACGACCCAACTTCTGCCATCAGCCTGCACTGCCCAACTTCCTCTCAACTGTCAACAGAATTCCAGTCACCGGCTCCTTTGGTGCGTGTTTGTGTTTTTTATTGTTTTTAAGGAGGCACTTTTTTCCCGAGTAGATATGGGTGAATCAGATCGGAGTAGACGTGAAAGAACTTCAACATTTGCGTATTATCGTGCTTTGATTTCGGCTATCAGCTCGGCAGAGCGTTCTTCCCTCAAATTTGCTACGCCCACGATCGGTTGTGCTTTTGTTCGTGTCCCGTGTCCACTTTGCTCCCGAAGACGGGGGGTGGTTTTTATAAGAATATTGTAAGGATAATTTCGCCGGGTGGAACGGAATTTGTGGGAATGGGGTGCGTGATGCCCAGGCTGACCACAATAGAAATTTGATAGGCGTTTATTTTGCGTCTGAGGGGCCTTATCGCTAGGGTAGGTATTTTTGTTTTCCTTACAGTGGAAAACTGTAGAGATTATATCGAACAGAAAGATTTGAGGCGCATTAGAAGTACAAGTTCTAATTTTTATGACGGCTCCATTAAGATAGATTGTTGTAGAAGTATGAGTAGAGAATTGTTTTTAAAGTGAATATTGGGATAAATAACCTCTTCATGTTCATTGTCGCAGCTTTTCAATGACCGATTCGTGACATTCAAGCACGCAAGTTAAAATATAAATGCACAGGTGTTCCTCAATACAAAGCAACCTTATTTTTGAGTCTCTTCATCGATTTCACTCAAACTATAGATCCATCATGCAATGTTTTTACACCAGTAGAGACCAGTTCCAATCTTTTGGTCTATTAATTTGATTGAGTAATAAATCTGGCTAGTTAGCTCCAGGTAGCGAGCGGATTGACGGGTGCAATTTCAGATTGATATGCTACAAGAGTTAATGGTGAATTTCTAACGAACCATTTAAACGACGATAAAAGCAATATGCCATCAATAATATATATTTTGTGCCATATGTTATGGAACTAGACGAGGGATTTATTACAGCTGCTCAGATTGTGAACCAAGAGTAAGTTTTACTGCAAAATCAATTATTTGGTGACAAATCAGGCTGAAAGTACCCTCAAGAGAGTTGAAAAAAGACATCCCCCCCCCAAACAAAACACCAAAAAAAAACACAATAAAAAATACCATTAGTAATTTTTTATTAAAAGTTTGGGTGGAAGTAGTATAAAGTATTTTTTTTTTTTTTTTTTTTAATCCCTGTCTGTTTTTTGAAAACAACCCCGAATCCTGCAACAACGGTGAGTCGTATGATTAAACATTACTACGAAACTTTGAGTATCGAACGGAAGGAGAAATGCGGTTAGAATGGATGTTCTACAGGGTGCGGCAGAAAATAATGCGAAAATTTGTTCTATCTCTTTCAAATCCCATTTTCAACTAAATCAAGCAATAATATCAACATTTTCGAGTGCAGTTATCTTTATAAAGTCCTTTTAAACAAATTTATTCAATGTGTCCTCCATTTATATTAATAACATCCTCAAGCCGACGCCGGAAGCCAGAGCATGCCTTTCGGACGTAGTCCTCCGACATTGACTGCCATGTGCGTGTTATGGTTGACTTCAGGGTTTTCACACTAGGGTGTGATGTTTTGCAGGCTCGTGCTTCAACATATGCCCAAATCAAATAATCCAACGGATTAAGATCTGGACTGCTAGGGGGCCACAAATCCTTCGGCCAAATCTTCATGTTATCGTTCAACCGTTGTTGGGTTCGATTGGACGAGTGGCACGGCGCTCCATCCTGCTGTAGGCCAACGTTTTGGTCCTTGGAGAAGTTCGCCTTCACCCAGGGAAGCAGTTGGTCCTTTTAAAATACCGATATACACTTCGGTATTGATTTTAACTCTAGCATCAATGAAAACAGGCGGCATTTTCAAACCGTTGGACGCCACCAAGCCAAACATCATGACACCAGCCGGATGTTTGGTTTGAAATTTGAATTTCACTTTTTCCGGAACGTTCTCCATTTTCTGTGGTGAAATGAATCGGCCCGTGCGGTTGTTGGCAATAGCATCGATGCTAAAAAGCTTTTCGTCGGAGAACAGGATTACCATTTTTTCCTTCTTTAACAAGGAAAGCAATCTCTTGGAACGAGTTACTCGTAGTTCCTTGACCTGGTCCGTAATCAAGTGGCGTTTCACTCTGGCTCTGGAAGATGCATGCAGGTCTTCTTTGATGATTCTCCGCATGGATTTCTCCGAAATATTGGCTTCCTTTCAAGTTTTCTTATGGAACGCACCGGGTTGCGAGCAATTTTTGCACGGACCGATTTGATCACGTTCGGCGTGCGTGCAAAGCGCGGACGTCCGCTTCCCGGCTTCCGCTGCATAGGACCATCCTGCAGGGACTTTTTTTGCGGTGAACTGTTGCCAAATGGCACCCTATCACCTTGGCAATCTCTTTCGGCTTCTTCTGGGCGAGCAACAAACTGGTGATCACTTCTTTCACGAACATTTTGACGAATTTGCAATAAAACAAATAGAATGTTTGGATGCAGCACTTGAAAGTAAACATAAACAAATACACTTTCGACAGAAATTAGTCACTAGCTACACGAATTAACCCAATACTCAAGTTTGAATATTTTCGCATTATTTTCTGCCGCACCCTGTATCATGCCGTCACGGCATTCCTAGGTGTCGGAAAATTATCAATGAGTTAAAATAAGTTTTTCAAGACTAACTTAAAGCCTCTATATTGATTTTATTCGATTAAACTCGTTTTTTTTTTTCGCAAAAACGGTGTAAATGGGTTAAGAAAACCTAATAAAAAGCACGCCCAAAGCTTACATAATCAGCTGCAATATTTGTTCGAGAATGCTTCACGCACTCGAGAATAGAAAGCACGCCCACACGCAGCATATGAGCGAGAGCGATTGTGTTACAATTTTCTTACTCTGTTCAGCTTTCAGCCAAGGATACGACAAGCATAAAACGATACAAATGTCGCAATATTATCTCAAAACGCCACTTCAGACCTGAGTTACAATAAAGATAATAATGCGAGAAAATAATAAGATATCCCAGGTCTGAAAGGGACGTTGAACGTAATGATAGAAAAAGAAAGATTAACCTTTCATACAACGAGTGGAATTTCACCCTCAACGTAAAAAAAAATGTTAGAAACAAAGGAATTCATAGGGTCATAGAATATTCACTCGAGAGACGCGACGCGAGACAGGACACAACACTTATTGTTCTTACAAAACGTAAAAAGGGGTTTAAATTTACCTTTTTAGTCGACCGGTTTCGGGCTAGATGTTGTCCATCTACAGGACGATGTCCGACTGGTTACGAAGTACAATACTACAACAAATATTCGTATTGTGTTACAATAGATGTCGAGCGAAGGAAATATTCTACTGGGATTCCAGTTTCGTCAGATGAAACAGAGAAGAAATTATTGGAGCGTCGTCTTCATTCATCAAAGGGTGGCTGGAAGTGGCGATGTACATTGATTCCCACGCGTTCAATTATGAGGTTTTCCTTACATTTTTTATTAATTTGGCGTTCTCCCAATCTACATAGTGGGCAAGGTTAACAGCGTGTGCTGCCACACTTGAATCATTGGCTCGTCGATTCTCCACCGCATTTTTATGTTCTCTTAGGAGAACTTTTAATTTGCGACGAGTTTGACCAATTTCCTCATAGAATATTCCATATTAGATACATAAGAACTTATAACATTAGATACCTTATTATAAATCGACAGTTCAACCAGTAGAAGTAAGATAACTTTCGTAAAAATTACAAAAAAAAGTTAAGTTTGAAGTTCACTCCCTGATTCTTCTTTAGAATTCGAAACTCTCGAGATATCCCGACCCAGGAACTTTGGTTAAAGTTTGGACTTTAAGCAGTTAAGTCTCCTGAACCAGGAGAACTAGCTCTAAACTTAGCTAGATAAAAGTGTTTATCCAAAATACTGCACTCAGCGAAATATACTTTCGATATTCATATGATTGCATTATGATTATTTTCCACAAGGAATCAGCAGGAATTTCATTAATTTGCCTGATGAAATATAATGAAGTTGAATAAATAACAATATGGATCAACCTGGATTCGAACCTTGAACGTTGAGGTTATGGGTCCTATGACTTGACTTCGAGTATACATCAACACTCGTAAACTGGAAAGCTTAAGGGCGTTCAAGAACAACGCCGTTTAAAACCAAATGCATTCATAAGTCAGGCAAACGAAATTCCAATGCATCGTTCAAAAGTTCAACCTTGAGCGTTTCCAGGCGAAATGACCTGGAAATGTGTAAAATTATTTTCGATATTTTTTTATATGAATAAAACTTTGCATATGCGTTTGGAAAGGGAACTTCTCTAAACTAATTCAAATGTAAAGACAGGACTCGGAAAAATGGAACACACAAAAATTATCACCTAAAATTCATTTTAAATCGGATACTTCTCAAATTTTCAGGGATTTAAGGAGGAAGGGCAGCAAGCCCTACTTACTTCTACTTAAGGCATTCCTCTCGATAAATCTGCCCGTTTATGGTGCCGGTTGTAACGAACGGCTTGCTGTACCGTCCGCACTCGCAGATCGCCAGCCACAACAGGTACTTCTTCGTGAATTTGTCCATCTTTCTCTTCCGGAACTTTTCCGGAACCTCCATGCGGGACGTACCGACAAAAAACTCGAGGCCGGGGATTTGTTTGGTGTCCGCCTTGATATATGTCTCGTCGTCCATGACGAGACAGCCTGGCTTGATCAGCCACTCACGGTACAGCATCCGCGCACGCAATTTGGCCACCGTGTTTTGCTTGTCAGGCCGGTTTGGTGCCTTCCTGACCTTAAAAACACGTAGCCCAGCCCGCTTCATGATCTGCTGGACGAACCACTTCGACGAATTGACCTTTTTGGCCACGTCTCGGGTGGAAAGGTTCGGGTTATTCTTAAAGTACTGCCTTATCTTCCGCGCCTTCTCTGGGTATTCCGTTGTCGGTTTTCGGCCGCTTCCAGCGCACCGCTCGATGGTCTTCGTCTCCTGGAACATCTTCACAACACGGAACACGGTGGAATGGTAAATTCCAAGCCTTTTGCCGATCCATCTGTGCGACTGACCAAGATTATCGATCACCGCGCTCAAGATTTACTGGCGTAGCTCTTCTTGTTTCGAATGCATCTTGAAAACAACATAAACATAACACTCTAACCCAACTAACCTAACTAGTATAACCTAAAATTTCATTAATTTTTAGCCACGCGATAAAAACCTACACCCAAAACAAAGTGTCGCATTTTTTTCCGAGTCCAATCTTTAGAAACAATATATGTACTTTTGAATGCGCATAATTGATTGGAAATACAAGTAAACTAAAATATAAGAAAAGTTTTTTCAATCATTTTCCCCTATTTCTTATGCTGTTTATAGAATCGTCATGCTAGCTAGGAGTGAGTTGTGGGAAACTAAACGCATAATTCAAAAAAGGTATTTTTTCACGTTTATTCTGGCAAATAGTTGAGATTTTAAAAATGCTTTAAGAGTTGACCTTAGAGACACTTTTTTCACTTCAGATCTCTCCACCCTCAAGTTTTCTCCAAAACTGACGTTAGAGCTTCAAGTTTTTACCCACAATGTATAAAGTATACAATAAGAAGTAAAATAGGCATATGTTAAACGATTTTTTTTTAAAAATTTTTTTTTTTTTTTTTTTTTTTTGTCTGGATTATCGAGATTTTCAGCCTCGGGCTGGTTCATCTCCCGTTGTAGTCACTCAAATACCTCTTTTGGGTATTTTCGTAACATGTCTGGGGGTGAGATTCGAACTCGTGACTTTGGCGTAAGAGGTATGGATGTTAACCACTTACGCCGGGGTTTTTTGAACCTTTTTAACTAACCGTTCATTCAATCGTCTTGTTGTTAAAGAGAGAGTTGTAGGAAACTTAACAAACATTTCGAAAAACTTTTTGCAATTACTGCAGACACGCGAATAATTTATGAAAAGGTCGTATTTTCGAATATTTTTCCACTATGATAAAATTAACTCAGAAATATCTCGAGAACGGATGCTCTTACGAAGATCATTATCAAAAGCTGAAACTTTTTATAATACTTTCAAAATCAAATTATATAATCGGAATACCTTTAATCTCGCTAATATTAAAATTTTGAGAAATACACCAAAAATTTATGCTCTAGAAACTTTTTTCCCTGACAAATCTGCATCCTGGAGTTTACGTTAAAATTTATATATTTATATAGTTATGACTTAAAATTTTCACAGTCAAAAAATAAAAGAAATCAAGAAATTGTTTTTTGAGATACTTAAATTTAAATGTAAATTTTTGATTTTTTTCCAAAAAAAAATGTTGTTTTTCAATGTATATATTTTTTACAACCTTCACAGATACGGCCACAACTTGCTCTTAGATAGTTTTTTTTTTGTAAAACCAAAGGTTTTCGAGCTACAAATTATTAATTGAAGTGCTATTCAAAATGATTACGCCATTTTAAAAACTGACTCTTGAGTCCAAAATTTTTTAGCATCAGTGAAAAAAACTTAATTTCGTGGGTAAAACGTGTGTGCAAATTTTCAATAATATCGGAGACACTCGAAGTTGGTCGGTAGGTCATTTCGACTGGAAATGCTTCCTTATGAAATTCTTAAGTTTATTTGCCTGTGTGTAGTAAGCCCACAGAGAACAGACATTGAGGTCCATATACCTTTTCTTGAAAAACGTGTGTAAAAATTAATATGGGCAGCCACTATAAAAAGCAAGTGCAGAGAAAAACAAATAAAACATTTCAGGTTATGTGCTAGGCTTTTTATTGTTAAACATTTACAGCGCCGCCTTCCAGGAGCATAACGACATACATTTGAAATGTCGGTTTAAAGATTTACACAAGTAGCAGACCCAGGATGAACGTCTGTTCTCTGTGGTAAGCCCCCGAACCAGGGGAAGTAAAGTGGCTTTGGAAGTGCCATATAGAATCGCGCATATCTGATTCGTGGTAGCGCAGTCACCCAAAAAACTTTTAACTTCTCCACCGTGTGGCGCTCTCAGTCAAAAAAGTTCCCTTTTTTGCCAATTTTAATTCCTTTTTTTAGGTTGCTGACATTCTATGAAATTTTAAGCCTGGTTACAATTGGTCATTGACATTCTATGAAATTTTAACCTTGGTAGCTTGACATTTGTGAAAATTACGCCATATTGAGTACTTCTGCGACTGTGTGTGTACTCGATTTTGTACAATTATCAAGTTTCATTCGTGCGATGACATTGAAAATGTTATCAAAGTGTTTCGGCAACGATACTCTAAAAAAACAGTCGTTTATCGGCGGCAAAAACGTTTCAGAAGTGGCCATGAGTCCGTGAACGATGATGAGAGAAGTAGAAGGCCATCGGCATCGAAAACCGACGAAAACATAAACAAAATCAAAGAATGGATGACGGTAGACCGCAAATTGACCATTAGAGAGATGGCAGAGGAGTATTGGAGGAGTATAGGAGAAAATTGCTTTTGGACCCGTTCAAGACATTTCGGTTAATGATTTGGGCCTCAGACGTGTCGCTGCAAAGCTGGTCCAAAAAGACCTGAATTGAATGCTAAAAAAAGGGACTACCTTGACATCACAAGAAACATGATTTCCAAAGCCGAATCTGACCCAAAATCAATCAAGCGCATCATTACTGGAGACAAGACGTAGATTTTTGAGTATGACATGCAATCCAGACATCAAACGAGTGAATGGAGTCGAAAACAAAAAAAGACAATGCTCACAAGTTTCATGGACTGCAAGGGTGATGTACCTATATCATGAATTCCTTCCACAAGGCCAGACCGTCAACAGAAAGTATTATTCGGGCGTTATGAGACGTTTGCGTGAAGCAATTTGCCAAAAACTATGAGGGACAGCCCAATGGGGTTGTACGCAAAGTTGACGTAGGACTACGTAGCAATGTGGAATGAATTTTATTATTATTATTTTTAATTGCCTGTATTAGAATCGAGGCTAATCAGTGTATAACACACGACCGGTTTATGTAGACAAAGTTAAACCGTTTGATGCATTGTCTGGTTCAACATGGTAGATTAGTTTCGTTCGTTTCGTAGAGCAACATTGAAACGTACACAGATAAAAAGAAACAATGAATTTTCTGCGTTATCTAATGCACATAAAGGGAATGCTAGATTTGGCAGAAAATAATGGGATATTTCATGTAAAGTTAAGCCAGATAACGCCTAAATCCAGCCTGTTGTATGAAAGATTGCCAACATTGTTGTATGGCGCATGAAAGATTGCAAACAATTTCGTTGTTTACGCTTTCTTTGGCATGGAATTAAACGAGGGTAAATTTTACGCGCTTGTTAAAATTAATTATTTTTTTCTGTGTAGGTCGCTGTTCTAATGGGACGTTGGATCGGCATAGATAAGTGAATATGTTAGAAAATTCTATTCAAATTCAATTATTAATGATATTTTTGAACATTGACTTGACAGTTCCAACTGATTGAAGCAACAATCTTAAAAATCTATCGAGAAATGATGAAGTTATTAGAGTTCAAAATGTTTCAAATATTCGTGATGGTCGCTATTTTTCAAATTTTCATTTGACCTCTACCCTAGCCGATGAACTTAGTCTAGGTCAAAATAGCGTGGGTGTTCGTAGACTAGCATTAGAAAGTAAGTATGTGAGAAAATTCTATTGTATACTCTTTAGAAAGCATTTGGTGGCTCTGAAATGGGCCGTGTGGTTTGAATGATGATACGGACACGGTCTTATTTGCTACGATGGTTGAGAGGGTCCTGATCTTTATGGCATGAAAGATAATTGAGGACCTGTTCGAAATATGAATTTTATATATAAGTACATACAATGTTTCTTTAAAGAATATGTAACTGTATAAAAATCATTATGTTAATTGGTCGTCAATTCAAACGATATTTTTTTGCAGGAATTCAATAAACCCTTATTAACTTCTCCAAATGCTTGAAAGTCGACTTTAACTCATGCTATTATTTAAAATAGCTTTAAGATTTATTCGCTCCGATTGCTGCTCTGATACATTGCAGCCATATTCTGCGACATTTCACTTTCTCTTTCAATCACTTTCTCAAAAGTATTTGATTCCTATTGAAAGGTAGGGACTCTATCCAACGCACTAAAACGAACAGAAACACTTTCAAGCACTGATTGGATTTTGAAGAGAACATTACCAACTTTGAACAACTTGTCATAATAAAATTATGTCTGTAATAGGGAAATCATAACATTGCAGCAACCAGCGGGCTGCGATTGCAAAAGGCAAATAAACTTTTAAACGACCTGAGTTATTTTCGATACCGAAACATGATTTTAAGAAATATTTGGTATTTATCGAACAAAAATTGTGCGAAATTCAGGATCGGCCAGGATTTACGAATTAGGTAGGTGTCATGCGGATACAATGAGCAAACTCTTTTAATAATTCAGTATAACCCTCTTTCAAAATCAGAATAGTAGCCCTGAAGAGATCTTTTTGTGTGAAATACATCATATAATAGTTATTGATATTCTGTCGAAATTTGGGAACCAGGGCGCTAAACACTATCTACTGTAGATCTAATCTACAAATATATCAATATCATGACCATTTACGTCAATATATATATATCTATACATATACATGTACATCATATATTGATATGAATATATATATATATCATATATATATATATATATATATATATATATATATATATATATATATATATATATATATATATATATATATATATATATATATATATATATATATATATATCCACGATATATATTATATATATATATATATATATATATATATATATACATGTACATCATATCGTGATATGACTACCAACTGGATCATAGCACACGACTGCATTAAAATGGCTGTCCAGCCAGCCACTCGCTAGCGACAGCGGCTGAGCCATCATTCTGGCTGGTTGCTTGCCCGCGTACCCTCCTGCAGGGTCCTTGCAACCGCCAGCTGCCAGAGCTGTACTGGCCCATTGCCGCTCTGCACAGCTCCATGGCTGCCGAGCGTCTCCCTTTTATATCGTGCACTGTTGCATGTGAGACGTTCCTTACCTAAATTTGAAGTCTGTGATAGGAAAGTACTGTGCATTTGGTAAATTTACTCTGAAAAATCGGCATTATAAGACATCACCTTATATTTGCGTTAATTTCAATAGTTGCATATTAAAAATCAATAGTTTTAAATATTGAAATCGAAGCGTGGAAAATGTCCCGATTGATTGGTGCAAACATTTTGGAAATCAATCGTGGAACGACTTAGTTATTAACCGTCAAAACCTATATATGTTTCGTGACGCTCCAAATTTTCGCAATTCGAACGTGTACCCCAGTATTGAAAACACAGACGTAGTCCTACGTCAAAAAAGACCGGATATGTGGGTAAACAACTCGTGGATCTTGCTCCACGATAACGCACCATCACACAATGCCATCGTTATCCGTGAACACTTGTCTAAAAACGAAACGAATACCATTCAGCAACCACTGAATTCACCTGATTTGGCTCGCTGCGACGTTTTCCTATTCGATCGACATAAGAAACCGCTCCGCGGAACGCGTTTCAGCACCCGATTAGCACCCCATGAGATCATGGAATAATCGAAGATTGCTCTGATGGCGCAAACCTAAAATAAAAAAATGTTTCGGGGATTGGATCAAGCGCTGGTATGAGTGCGTTGCGACTACGGCCGGTGAAATTCGGCGAAAACTTCCGTGCACTCCCAACAGTGCTGGGGATGGTTCATTGAGCAAACGTGCGCCAAAGAAATGGCACAGGGAACTCACTTTTCCACAAAAAACGGCCCGGGCCAAAACGTGTCCTACTTTTTACGCAGCCTGTAATTTTCTTCTTTCTATTCCGCAAACTATCCAAAAACACTCAAAGACATACCACCATCCTTCGACTGCCACCGCGCTCTACGTTTTATTTTTGCTGCGAGCTTTTGCAAGACGAGGGAAACAGTACTTATTTTAACCCTTAAATGCTATGTTTACTAACATAATTATTTGAATAAATTGAAAAAAAATATATAAATTAAAATATTTACAAATTTAACAGTGTGTCTTGGATGTCACTTTTGCTTGCCACTGGAAGTCACTTGTCAATGTTTTCCAACGGAATTTCGGTTCAACCTTGAACATCAATAGAATTACATCACAATGTACAACATCCTGCTGCATGGAACAGTGTAGTACTGCTTCGATTAAAGTATGACATATTACCCTATCGCTATAGTAATACCCGCTTCAGGACAAGATGGAGCATGCATTTCAAGTTATTATGATAGGATGATGGCGCACCTGCTTGAAACAATTCATTATCAACGTCGTTGAACCATGCTGCATATATTACAGAGCTATCCTCTAGGAAACTTGTGCCATTCTCCATCACATTATTTCAAACCACTGAACCAGAAAACAGAATATGAAATATTCTTGTATGGAATCGTGCGTGTCACAACTCAAGACCACTTTGAGGTTTCAACCAATTACCAAACCCTACTTGGTCGGTATTTGTCTAAACGAGTGTCATCTTACAGCACATGTCCTTCAATCAAGGAGCCTCTATGGGAGGGCGGTCGGCCAACGGCGAAGATGTATTTCATCATCAAACATTTCACCTCCTTCCCAAAGGGCGCTGGATGGCAACAGCGGAGGGAAGACGTTCAAAATGATGACGACGATAGTGCCGTTGCTCGACAGTTGCTGTCGTCAATCTGCGGAAAATTGTATTTATGTTTTGTGGTGCTGCAAACCACCACTTCCTTATTGCTGTGCCAATTTCTCCGGCCGAAGGACTTGCTGTGTGGTGGTTAAGTTGTTGTTGGTTCATATGGGATGGAACCATATTAGAGGGTGTGTGGGTAGTTTCAAGCCATAAATCAAATAACGGTGCTCCAGCAGAATGCCTCAATTGGAAAGTAGAGCCAGCTCTTAACTTGGGAAAGTTTGAGTGCTGCTTCGGGTTTCAGATGGAAGAATAGATTTTGAAAAGAACGAAAGACATAAATTCAAATAAAGAATTTAATAAGGGCTAACGATACAAGTTTGAAAGGACAAACGGTCAAAGGGGCATTGGAAAAACCTTGTGGTAGATTGAAAACTACCAGGTCCCAGGGCTTGGACTGGATCTTTACCCAAACGGGAAAGATGCAAACCAGTGTTTCCAGGGGTGATGTGGACCAGAAGTGCATTTGAACCCACTAGTAGTAGCATTTTCACTTTTGATTTGACAACTTTCCTTATTTTCATACAATATAGAATTTGTATAATTTCAATAATATTACTACTACTCAAAGAATCGTCTATTAATTTCAATACTTTCATTATAACTGAGTTTTATTATGGTTCTGCAATTTTCTGGAAAGCATCACTACACAGATTCTACGTTTGGTTTGGCTGTTTTTGGCAGAGGAGCGAATATTTTTGTATACTTTTAGAACGAAAAAAGAAACAATACAAGAATCAGGAAGGCTAGGCTTGGAGCCTGGTAGGGTTACAGTGGAAGCAAATCCGAGTCTCATGGCGACGCAACCTGGATAGTCAGACATCTCGGTCTCTGGTTGGAACAAGACCAAGTAGCCGCCCAAGAAAGACCTACGTGGGAGAATCACATGCATGCAAGTATCATCTAAGGCGGTATGTTCCCAACAAATCAAAAGCTAATAATAATAACAACAGTGTGGGTAAGTGAATCATTTAACATTTCCAAAACTACATACACATCATACATACATAACTATATATTAAAAGACCGTCCACAAATATCCATGTCCAACAGAGCAGCTTATTTTCCCGATGAGTTTAACGTCAAATACTTTGTTCCATTTGGGAGCGTAGAATAAGGGAGATAGCTGTTACATTGTCACACCTGTACTATATGAAATTGCGTATATACCAATAATTGCACTGACAAGAATATCACTAACAATATAATGACACGGACAAGTACAAAAACACGGACTTTAACAAATACCTGGACAACAAAACGCGTACACTGACTGATACTGAATCCCAAAAATTTTCAAGAAGACTATGTGAGCTGATTTCGAAAGCCCGGTGTTTATTTGGTCACCATAGACTAATCCTTCCGGCATAATCACTTGAAAATTTTCAAAAACCAACCCCGATCATTGCAATCCTATGGGGATAAAAAAAAAATGCCTTTTTATCATAAAGGGAATGTTTTTTTTTTTTTTTTTTTATTTTTTTTAATTTTTATTAGGGGCCCCGGCCCCCCGGCGTGGTGGGGTTTTTTTGTTTTTTTTTTCCGGTGTCCCCCCATCACCAGAAGCATCCCCCCGCCCCGGAAAATATCCCCGCGAAAAAAAAACCCCTATCCCCCCGGGGGACCAGGGAGGGGAACCCCCACCCACCGAACACGAAAAGAACCCGTTCCGACCTTTTGAAAGCATTTGGATGTGATGAAGTGTTGGGTTTGGATGTATAAGGGAAGGGTTGTACAGAGAATTTGTTGGCCAATACAGGGCACCTTCCACGCTGCCATCTGGTTGTTAAGAGAGACAATTAATGAGCAAAGTTCATGTAATGTTACTAATAATCCAAAATCTAAAAGGTACAAATATGGACATTAGTCCACTCTCAAAAGTTTGAAATATTTTCAAGAGGTCGGAATAAAATCTTCATTATAATGGCCAATTGAGCGCAATACAAATTACTACTAGTTAGTAGTGCGGGTTTTCTTATAACTTTTTAAGCATTAGTACTTCATTCAGGCATACAAAATAGATAATTAATGTACCAGAAACTGGACGGACACTTGTGCCTACCCAGTGGAGGACCCGGATACGACCACCCATGTGAGTCTAGAGTATCGCACGAGCTGACGAGTGCAACGGGAAGGACTGTAGGTGTATAGACCTGGGGGTAAGTCCCCGGATACGCAATCTTAGCAGGAAAGCACGGACTATACACTGAACAAATACAAATACAAAACCAACAAAATCGAAGACGTGTCAATATCAGCCAGATTAGTAGTAAGCTTCTCATTAGCTGGCGTGGAAAAGACATTCGAGTTCATGTCCATATTAATTCTACGGCTGTATCATGCAAACAACTTTGGGATTTGGTAGACAAGCAGTTGGTGAAATTTCAGCAAACTGACCGAGCAGGTGCACCCAGTAACCAATCCCTGTCTCAACTGGCAGATGAGCTTCGAGAACTTCATGGCAAACACTTCACTGGACATGCAAGCTCGTGGAAACTATGGGCCAACTACATCCACTCCACCCCCGCGCATGAACGAGAACGAAAGAAAGCTGAGATACCTCCACTTTCCATAATTAAGTTTTTTCGGTCTGTTCTTATTTCGGAAGCTGTACAGCTGGAATGTTTTCGCAACGGATTGTCTGTAGCTAGTACCATCAACGATGCGTTTTCTGCAGAGCTTTCAACATTGGAGGAAGAAGCGGATCAGATCATCTCTCTGGGACAGAGATTGAAACACCGTATCAGCGCACTGCGAACACGATCTTCCATCAACTCAAGCCTAGTTTCAGCGTTCTAGGAGTCTCACAGACCAGAAGAAAACGAAATAAGTCGTTCTCTTGCAGATAACATTTCGGACATGTTTAATGAGGATCACATGTAACAGTGAAAATCTTATCTATGATGATTTTTGTACTTGAAGGGCTATATTCCAATAAAGATAAGTAAAGTAAATTTATTGATTATTTTGTTTCAAATCCAAAGAAAATTCTCTTATTCGTTACGAACCTGATTCTCGTTTTTTGGGTCATTTCAATCGACGGATCGAAGACCCCGCCTAGTAAATAGCCAAAATGTTTATAAATTTTACTACAATCATAGTTTTCAAGTGCCATGAATGTTTCAAGAGCTAATAATGAAAGTTTTTCGTTCTTGTTTTCAACATAAGCTTGTCTAATTCGCGATTTTGTCATTCCAAATACCAACTCCACGGGATTGAAGAATGGGCAATACGTTGGCAAAAACACTGGGAGAATACCTATTGAGCGTAGATAAAGAATTATATTGGGGTCACAGTGCTCCATCCATAATCCACACCGAATTGTACCCTGGATACCGCTGTACTTTTTTATTCTTCAAAGCAAATTCGCGGAATCAAAGAATATTTTTCTGGTGAAAGTACCCTCTGTTTCAAAAGGATCTAAAGGGCGAATACGAAATTATTGCGACACCGAAAATGTCATGCCAATTTTCTTATAATGTTCAAACCAAAATTTTAGGGTAGTTTTATACATATATTTACTTCAAAAATCAAAAGAAAAGTTAATCGATGGAGCCTTGAGTGTAAAATTGAACGCATTTTTTGCCCTCCATCAAAGTCTTTACAGTGTCATCCGGTACCAGTTTCTCAGTTTTTTTTCCATTTTCTTAACATGTCCTTCTCGTCTTTGACTGTCTTCTTGCTCTTCCGAAGTTCCCGCTTCATCATTGCCCAGTACTGCTCCACCGGGCGCAGCTCCGGACAGTTTGGCGGATTCATGTCCTTTGGAACAAAATGGACAGAATTGGCCTCATACCACTCCAGGACACTTTTAGAATAGTGGCATGATGCCAAATCTGGCCAAAATAGCGGAGCTTCGTCGTGCTGCTGCAAGAACGGCAAAAGGCGCTTCTCGAGGCACTCAGATTTGTAGATCTCGCCATTTACTGTGCCCTTTGTCACGAAAGGCTCACTCCTCAGTCCGCAAGAGCAGATGGCCTGCCAAATGAGATATTTGGAGGCGAACTTCGACATTTTCTTTTTCTTAAATTTGTCGTCCACATAGAACTTGCTCTTGCCGATGAAAAACTCCAACCCCGGAATTTGCTTAAAATCGGCTTTTATATACGTTTCGTCGTCCATCACACAGCAGCCATGTTTTGTCAGCATCTTCTCGTAGAGCTTCCGTGCCCGAGTTTTAGCCGTCGATTGTTGCCGCTCATCGCGGTTTGGGAAGTTCTGTACCTTGTATGTATGTAGTCCAGCTCTCTTCTTTGCATTCTGGACGTAGCTCTGCGACATGCCGATCTTTTTAGCCAAATCACGGCTTGAGACGTTGGGATTTGCTTTAATCATCCGCTTCACCTTTCCCTCCGTCTTTTTGTTCTCCGGTCCCGGTTTGCTTCCAGCTCCTTTGCCGTGGTCCAACGTCAACCGCTCCTGGAACCGCTTCAACACTCTGGAGACGGTTGAATGGTGAATGTTCAACATTTTTCTCAACTGCCGGTGCGACAGGTCAGGAAATTCCAGGTGTTTGGAAAGAATTTGTTCTCTCGACTCGCGTTGGTTCACCTCCATTTTCGTTGAATCGAAAAACACGACTTTGAGTTTGACAGTATGTAAACAATACACACCAATGAGAAAGTATGCAAAATTTGGTTGATTTTTACCCAATGGTAAAAAAGTTATGCCCTGTTGAATGTGTTTCAATAATTTCGTGTTCGCCCTTTAAGACTCCATTCATATTCAGAAAACATAAGTATGACGCCCTAGGGCGGCGCACAAATTCTCCACGATACACTAGCCGTTTTCCTTTTGGTCCGTAGCCTCGGTTCCTCAAAATTCCCTTACTATCTATCGATACCTCATCAAGAAACACAAGATGATAAAGGTCCTAGTCGAACGAGATCATTTCTGAGCAAAATTGAAGAATTTCATGCTCCTTAATTTGAATAGCCCTATGTTCTAGCGCTTGCCATGAGAGTCCTTCAGCATGCAAAATTCTGCAGATACTGGATTTTAATCCGGAACTGTTCGTAGAAAAGCTCTCTGCATTCCTCAAGGTAAAGAACTGGATTTTCTTGATATAAGGACACGATCCATTGTCTATGTTTCGCGCTGAACTTCCGGAATACTTGCTCTCGCTGCTTCGATGACAGTAAACCGTTTGCTTCGTAGGATTCAATCCAGCTTCCGATGGTCGATTTGCTCTTTCGGTAGATAACCGCAAGCTGGGTCCGATTTATCCCGAGGAAATAGTACCCATAGAGGCAATGGTACCTAGTGTTCGTGCTGGCCTGTTTATGCTCAACGTTCTGTAGAATTACGTTGGCCATTATTTGGTTTCGATAGAGAACTTCAGCTTGAATTATATAAAACGGAGAAAAGAAAACTGAATTGAAAATCACAATCGATGAGAAATTAAACAACAGAGACGAATCAGCCGCTGTTTGATTTTGACAGTTCTCGATGTCAAAATTCTGGCAGATCAAAGCGTCACACTTTTGATCACACTCTTGTTCCGTCACACTTTCAAACTGTGCAGTTCAATTTGGTGAAACAGCGCAATAATATGTTATATAAAATCGGAATAACGTGATTATATTATTATTTTAAGTAGTGCTTGGTAGCAAGTCCTGCCCTCATTGAGTGATTGCCGCAATTCATTATTTTGGTTGTGCTCTGGCGGCTTTTCTCCCGTTTCTTAAATTTTCGGTGGTGCTCTGCTCGCAACCGGAAAAAGTATTCTACCAGTTTGGATTTTTTTCTTTGTAGTTCAATAACTTTGCTTCGACATGCCACCCGATGGATGCATTTTTGAAGCATTTGTGGAAGCATATAGAGTGTCTGCAAATTATCCGTACAGACTTTGTCGGCATGCCTCAACACAACCAAGCGGATTAAACTAAGCATACCTACATGGTTTAACATCTTTACCCATTGTCTTTATACGCAGTAATTTTGGTATAGTTGTGATTTCTAATTCATTCAAAATGAAGCCGAATGAGTTGCGCGCAGGTGTAATTCAACTTTTTCGAAAAGGAAAAACTGTTTCAGTTATTGCAAAAACCTGATAGGCAAAATCTACAGTGAGTGACGCAATAAAACGATACCAACAGCTTGGACCGCTAGGTGACCGCGTAGGGAGAGGAAAAAAGCGCGCCGTTTGGACTCCACGGACTCCTTCCGTTGGAGCCATAGTTCACGACGATTTGAAGCTTCAGTCATATAAACTGTGCCATAATCACTACTTGAAACTAGAAACCATGAAAGCAAACCGGTTGTGAAAAGATAAAGTTCTCCTGAACGGCTTATCCGAGGGCCGCTATCGGTCAGTGCTGTTCACCGCTGAAAAAGTTTTCACAATCGAGCAGCATCACAACCACCAAAATGATCGGCAGTTGCTTCCTGCTGCTTCTAAAAATCGTGGAAGTATTTCAAGGAGTCATCATCCTGCTTCTGTCATGGTTTGGGCTGGAATAACTGATTCCTGCAAAACCCCTTTGATCTTCATCGACAAGGGGGTGAAAATGAATTAAGCGGTTTATTAGAAGCTACTTACTGACCCAGTAGCTTTTCAGGCATCGCAGCATTTCGGCAAAAATGAATGGATTTTTCAACAAGACTGGGCGCCGGCTCATGGAGCATAAAAGACTATTAGTCTTTGCGAACGCATTTTCCCAAGCTTTTTAACGAAAAATGAATGGCCTTCTAGCTCACCGGATTGGAATCCGATGGACTATTCGGTATGGTTCATCTTGGAGTCAAAATCCTGCAGTACACCACATAAATCACCAGAACATCTAAAATCGTCTCTTTAAAATTTGGGAACAAATATCTGTCGCAGAACTCGCGACCATCGTGGATAACTTCCCGAAACGTTTGAAGGCGTGCAGCTCAGCACGAGGCGGCCATTTTGAAATGAACATTAAAAATAAAACTTGTAATGTGCAAACATATTGCTATAACAAACAATACATATTGTTTTTTAATCCAACAAAAAAAGATAGTTTTAACACTATTTTGTTATACGGATAATATTCGGAAACCCTGTATGTTTGTAGACCATGTTGGATAGTTTTCTTAAGTATCCATCGGAAAATAACTGGACTGGGTGGGGTGGGGGGGGGGATGGAGGGAGGGGGGGGGTGTATAAATAATCCCCCCCTTTAAGTTGATTGACAAATCGGTTTTATTTAGCCAAACAAAACCAAACGAACACAGAAGATTTTTTCTTTTTTTTTTTTTTTGTTTGCAACCGTAATATAATTTTAAGAATATATATAAAAAAAACACCACAAACATTTTAAACACTCCCCCAACGGGCCCGGTCGGGTGTTTTTTGTTTTTTTTTTCTTGTTTTTCCTTTCCCTTCCCCTTCTTTTCCTTTTCGTCCTTCGTTTCTCCTCAAGTCTTTCGAAGTTCGTGCTTCATCATGGCACAATCGGTTTCGATCGGAAGTAGTTCAGCGTTTGGTGGGTTCATGTCTATTGGTACAAAATGCATAGAATTAGCCGAACCTTTCCTGGCCAACGATTTTGAGTCGTGTGATCTAAAAAACGGCAAAAGCCGTTTTTGGAGCTCCGTTATTTTTGGTGAATAATCCCCAAGCTGTGTCAATTTCTGAAAAAAAATCGAATTTTCGAATTTTCATTGTAAATTATGGTTGGAAACATTCCAAAAAGTCCTTGAAAAGTTTCATATTTTTAAAAAATCGTTTCACTGGATGGCTATTGACTTGAAATTTCGTATGGGATTTTGTTTTTTTTTTTCAGTACGAGGAAAGTAGTATTTTCTGTTTTATTTAAAAAAGCTACCTTCAAATTGAGCTAAATCGAAAGCACCTTGAAAACACGTGACACTCTTTCTTGAAGCATTTGAAATAAACCCTGCTTAATTTGAGTTTGAAATAAGAAAGTTATTAAATTTTGAAGTGCTGCTCAATTTTATAGAATGATTTCACACTTTTCAAAGTGGCACCACTGCACAGTGGTCCAGAATGCGAATTTAGCTGGAACGATAGAAACCCTGAAAGGCTAAGTTTGAAGTTTAAGAGATAAGTTGTCTTCTACAAAGTTGTGTCTAATAATAAGGCTCTTCTTTTGGTCCGAATGAAAACTAGGGTGGTCCTTTTTTTCAGAGAAATCAGAAGTCTAACTTTTTTATTTTCAAAAATATAGGCATATACTCTTCAGAAAAGTTGTAGATGAAATTAATTTAAGCAACTTTGGTTGAACCAATTGTTCTGAAGCTTTTGAAATGACCGAATTGAGCAATTTTTTCTACGTAGCTTAGGGTGTCCCTATAAAAATCAGTTATTTTGCTCTAACTTTTTTATTTCAATTTTTTCAGCAAAGGTGTGTTCTCATTGATTCTAGAACAAAAATAGATGCAGCTTTTGATGTACTGAAATCGTCGTTATCGTATGTCAAATAAAAGTTATTATGGTTTTTGGTTAAAAAAAAGGACTTTTTCATATGTTGATCTCTCTGATTGAGGCAGACAAAAAAAAATTTCTTAACTGCATTTGGAAAGTTTTATATTATTGCTTATTATATTTGAAAACTGGAGAGAGGTTATTTTTCAAATTGAGTAAAACACATTTGAAAAGGGCGTAATTTTATGAGAAAATCATAAATATTTCACTAATGGTAAGAGATATCGACAAAATTTATGGGTCAAAAGTCAACATCTTTTTAAGTTTTAAAAAGCATTTGGAGACAACTTTGTTGGCAAATTTGAAATAAAAGTTAGAGCAAAACACTTGTTTGTTTTGTTGGGACACCCTAAGTTATTTAGGGAAAATTGTTCTAAATCGTTTTTTTCAAAAGCTACAAATATGTTTTGTTGGCAACATTGCTTGAAATTAGCTAGCTTACAATTTTACCAAAGAATGTATACCATTATTTCAGCAAAAAAAAACAATAAGTTTAATATATCAACAAAGATAAGCACCAACAAACCCACTTATTTTTTTAAAATTTAATTTTCCCCCCCCCCCCCTTCCAAACTTCCCCCCATTTTTATTCTCCCACCTTTTTTAATTGTAAAATTTTTTAATTTTTTCAAACTTCTAAGTGTGTACTCAATTAGGTCATGTGACTGAATGAAGGGCAGAATTCACTGCCTGAAGTCGTCCTTTATATAGGTTTCATCATCCATAAGTATGCATCCACCGGAACTTGCTTAGCCGGTTGTCACCCAGTTTTTGAGCACGGATTCTAGCTACGGTATTCTGCTTGAGTGATCGATTGGGTTGCCCACTGGCGCGGTATGTCTCTAAGCCTCCGCGAATTCACTGCACCGTACTACGGACGGCATCATACTATTTACTCAAATCGCGATCGGATATACCTTCTTGCTTCAGGTGGAACCTCACGAACTTTTCGTGGAGCTGACGGTTGACAGCTGCACTCCGGCGTTTACTTTGAGGCTTCTGAGTCGTCATCAAGGTTTCCCTGTACGTCTTGATTCAACACTTTAACCAGCTTGGGCGTGGACCACGATGGTTTTTCTACTTTATTGCGCACGATTTTTTTTTCTACGCTTTGTTTCTAAGCTTCCAAAAAAGTCCGCTAGAAGCGCTGTAATAAACAAAAGTGTTAGTTCCATCATTAAGTGGGTCATACTTTTTTTTTTGTGGAACTTTGTATGCTCTGTATACTTCACCTGATCACTTACGCCCTCGTTGATCCATAATAAATATGGCCTCGCCACTCATTTTCAACCAAGGTGGAGTATGATGCATCATTCGTAATGCAGATTACATGAAATTTTGCGTTGAACACTTTTTGAACCAAAGTTTTCAAACGACGCTTTTACGTAGCCCCTTGTTCCTCCAAAACAGCTGGTTTAAATTTTCTCGTTTTTTTTCTTAATACGCACCGCGTATAGATCAGTTTTTTTTCGCTAGTAGGATATTAATAAATATCTAACTTTTATTTATTTTTCAGTAACAATCCATTCAAGTTTGAAATTTTAATAAATTAGTATTTTTGTCTATAATGATATCTTAATTTGCTGAGTTCAAAATATGTTATATATTAAATAACATATAACGGGGAAAGGGAGGGACCATCAGGGCACCTAAGTAGAATGATTTGGATAGGGAGCATGGGACCGCCTCCTCCCTATTGTTAACATTTCGTGGAACGAGGGCGGGCTCTTCGATTATTCTGTCAATCGAGGGCTCGATTCTAGTGCTGTGAGTGTGAAGTAGCTTTTGAAAGGAGATTCTCTTCCCTATATTCGCGGGTTTCGCGTAAGTGTCTCTGCTTACGGGCCCGCCCAAACGATTTTGGCCCTTCATACAGGAGCTTGATGATCACAAACAATAATAGAATCCTGATAAAATCGTTTTTCAGATTATTCCACTGCTTTGGAAAGTTATCTTGCAGCAATAGATGGTAGTATTACAGAATCAATCAACCAATCAATCAATTCCTAATTCATCAATTGTTTAAGTTTATTCTGACTTTACTTGACTGCTGTTAAACCGATTTTTTTTGGCAAAGTTGCAAAAAGCTGCAAGTAAGCTGGTATTCATGTTATCAAAAAGTCTGGTTTGCAAAACTCGTTTCTAAAATATGAACAATGCCTCAACCCACCAGCCGTTGCATCAAGTGAAAGTTCCAAGTATATTGTGAAAAGCGCCAAGTTACTCCGATTCAGGTCAACTATGACCTTCTTCGTGGTTAATGGAACTTGTTAAAATGCGAAGTGTTGACCTCGAGTATAGAGTAAAGAATTGAGGAGTATTGGAACCAGCTGTTTACTAAGAAAACGGCTGGAGGTGTGCCTAAATACCCTCAGGTGACCGAATTAGTGAAAACAGATTCGCTGCATCACATAGGAATTGAGAAGCAAGATATGTCAGAAGTAATTCTAGCACAGGCCATGCTAGAAGGCGATTCGACCGTGCGTAAAGAACGGAGTTCGCAAAAACGAGCTGCGGATCAAGTGCAGGAGGTCGTGAACTTCTTAACAAAACAAATTCAAAAAGTGACACTGCGACACAGTATTACTCATTTTTGCAAACGGGGGTGTTCACTCAGTTCATTTCTACTGTAATTATACAACAAATGTAAAAAAGATTAAAAAATACTAAACTTTGGATATCAGTTTTTTGTCGCTATTTAGTCACTATTTGGTCACTATTTGGTCACTATTTTTATTATTTTAGTCACCAAAGTTACTATTATTTATCCAGAAATCTGCTACCAGCCCTGCGTTAGAGTTCTTAAATCGTTTTTGTTATTACAGATTAAATCGCATACGATGTCAAATCAACTCGTCAAAAAAAAAAAAAAAAACAATGGAATTTGCACGTATCTGGCCTCCACTTATGCACGTATAAGCCATGTTTTTGCATTATGTACGATTGGTTTGCTTACATATACGTTTATGTATCAGAGAAAACAACTTTCAATATACGTGGATTTGGGATGCTTTCGACAAATTGAAATGATATAAGAATGTTAGTTCCACTTCCGGTCAACTCCGGAGAGATATAACTGATCAGCCCCTTCTTTATGTCATAGGAATTCAATAAATGTTTGGTAATAGGATCCAACGCTCCCGTCTTGAAACCAATTATGTTTCAAGTAAGTACGCAATTAAAAAGATAATCAAGTCTATCTGATGCTGATACTATAATGAAGGATTTCAATAACGCAATACCTCTAAGGATTATAAAATCACCAAAAAAAAGGCATGACCCGAACATGTTCAATTAGACATCCAAGTTTGGGTCCTAAATCAAATCTACTTGCCTTAATCAACAAATTGCTTTTTATTTTGAAACCCGACCTTTCTTCTCCTTGAAGCTTTCTCACCAGAGAAAAACATCCTGCCCCGGAACAGAAGTCGAACCCGCCACCCACAATATTCGCCGCTTCAGTCCAATGGCATATCGAAATTCCTCAAAGACAACACAGTTTATGATGTGTTAAATTGTCCCTTGAAGCGTTATATTTCATTACATTGGCTATTTACCACCAACTGCTAGACATAGGGTAGACAATAGTGTGCTTAGGGCCAGGATAAGCCTCTCGAGATTGTGCTCAGCTTTGATCTATGGCATCCTTCACCTGCCATTGGTCACCATAGAGCATAAATGGGCCTCGTATTTTCAGCGCTGTGACGGAATAGCTTTGAGCAGTGTTTCCTCGTTCTCTGCAATGAAGCGTGCTGATGTTAGATGGCACACGGATGTCATTCGAAACGATGAGGACTGATGATTGGTCCTGCTTTTTCACGCCATTTGCCAGCTGGGTTTCAGCCTACACAGGGTGCCAACGAGGGAGTAAGGAGATATTTTTATACGACGTCGATAAATTATTTATGTTGCGAAAATAACTCGATGCTTCCTCGACTTGCTTTTCGTTTGTACGAGGCTGTTGAATCACAATTTCCACCGAGAGTGTCACGACCGAGGCATAGTGGGCAAAATTGGTTGAATCGCTCCTTATTTTGTAATACAATCGGGAAATTGAAAGCCGCTTGTTTCGTCCACCGCAGCCAACAATAAGTGTCTTATTTCTCCTCTTTCGCCTCCTTTTCTAGTGAAATTAGAGATTGGTTGTCTTCGTATGCAACTCCCAGTAAACTAAATTCAGAAGATACAATTAATTATGCGGCTGAAGGCCAAACACACCAACAACAACAAATTTCTCGATATGCAGTTTTATGAAACAATACTTTAAAGCCTTTTTCCCTTACAACTCGTTTTGTATGGCAACTCTACAATTGTTTTTAATTTGGTCCACGAGCTTGTGTCAACAATCAATAGGAAACTAGAACTTACAATAGGCTTATAACATTTTTTGGCCCGTTTGGTTCCAACTATGTTAGCTATTTGTGATCCATGAGCTGTCCTGTAATACGTGTAACTAGAAATTGAGAAAGGTGATTAATAATATCCATTTAATTCCAACTACCTTTATTGCTTATCTACAGTACAGTGACGTCGAGTATTAGTACACGACACTGAAGAAGTCTGCGCATTGTAGACGAAATACGCGTATCTGTCAAGATAAGCAATAAAGGTAGTTGGAATTAAATGGACATTACTAATCACCCTTCTCATTTTCTAGTCCATTATGTTTTTATGACACTAGCAGTGGGCAATGTTTAATCGAGACTTTGAAAGATCGATCATACGCCATAAAAAAAATACCCAAACGTTAATACACTTAGAATGGAAATAGCTCAGTGAAGGTAATTAGCATCCCATTTTGACATAAACATTTAATTTTCTGCGTTATTTAAAGCACATGAAGGGAATTCTAGATTTGGCATAAATTAATGTGATGAAGAAGGAGGCACCAAGAGTGGACAGTAATGTTTGCTGGAATGAAAGATATGAAGAGAATGTGTTTAGGGTTCCATCAGTGTACGGTAGGTTGATAATTGAATAGAAGTATTGAAAATTGAGCGAAAGGGCATGGGTAAAGTAGTACTCGAACCATGGACGTTACCATTGCGTAACATCTCACTGGATATGGATATGGAATTGAAATTGAATATAGCAAACATGGGAAAATATTCATAACATGTTTTATTTTACTCCCTGAAAGTTTGAAGATGATTGGTTGAACGGGCGAATTTTGCCGATTATGTGTGTGTGTCGCAATTTGATTCCGTACACCCTTTAGCTTTCCGACCATGACAATGATTTCTTCAGCTCCGCAATCCGTACATAAACTAACAATATTGTATGAGTGTAATTCCATGCATGTGAGAGAAGGTGATATGAAGGAGGCCAGTAACAGTAACTGTAACTGTTTACGATTTTCTGATAACTTTAATATCCTCAACCCGCTCCTTCATTTTACCCATCCGCTTTCCAAAACAATCAACATAACCAGTCGATTACAATGATTACAAACTCGTCTACTAGCAGGTTATGAGACAGGCGTACACGACCAAACTTTTAGTTTGTCATTGATCTTTAGATTGGCATTGTGTATTTCTTGTTTCATTTACTCTCACGGAAATGTAAGACAAAGCGACTGTGACGACAAACGGGATGCTTCGTTTAAAAACAAACAGATGTAAGAGACAGCAGGCTTCACGTTACAATACCTTTGCGCTGTATCCATGGTTAACAAAGAAGAGAGGAAACATGGGCTCTCTCAAAAGACACAGTGATACAATAGTTGTCACTCAACAGAGAAGTTTTATTTATCGTTGAGTACTATTGGAGCTCCAAAACATATTTTTTTTTTATTGCATATGATAGATCAACCTCAAATGACTGAAAGAAACTTGAAATAAATAGTGATTTCAAATCATCTAAATAAGAAATAAATGTTAACTCAATGTTCAACATCACATTCTAGCAACATGGCTAGATGTGGGAAGAGCTGATGAAGACATTCCCTCCGGTACACGCCACCATATGCAAAATACGCAAAGGCAAATTCTAGCGAACTTCTTCAGCAGGTAGGAAACTGATGGTTTTCTAGATGATGTATTTTATATCTTCAAAATGACAGTAATTAATTGGTAGTCAATCATGATTTATGCATCGAATCCTTAGACCGATAAGGTTTGTGTTCGAATCATTAAATTTGAAATAATTTGGAAAATGTAAGAGTTGTAGACCTATTTTCTAACAACTGATGAAAACAGTCTCCCCTGATTAAGCCGTTCCCTACCCTACGTGAGATTTTTTTGATACTTGGCAGATTTTTTGGGCAAATTGCTTTGTATTTTCACGTAGACTACCTTTTAAATGCATCCCAAAACAATCAATATTAGCCTGCGAATTAATTTTAAACCGTTTAAGGGCTTATGCTGAAGCATTCTCGACGGCAGCCATTACCTCAAAATTTAAAATTGATATAACTCAGAAACTGTACTAGATATTGGATATTTTATCACATCAGTTTGTATGCTTACTTGCTGTTCGCAATCTGATGGAGTTCGATTCGATGGTCATTCACTAACAATCAAGATTGATCAATTTGAAATTGCGAGGTAAATTTGCGAGAGAGAGATAAAAGATAGGAAATAAATACACAGAGCAGCAATTCACCTTAAAGGTACCTTACATCTTCATAAGCCACGAAAAAGTTGCGAGATATCGTGTCAGTTTTGCCCACTGTGCAATGATTCGTGGCAACACAGCCTGAGTGTAAAGGGAGCAGAAGAATCAGAAGAGGTTATTGAAATCGGATTATCTCCGAATCGAAGCAGATTTATGGCCGATACATATTTCATATTATGAATGATCACTTCAGAAGAGATGGCGTTCCATGGGGTTTATCGGCAATTTGATTGACATAGTTTAGCTACACTGAATTCTTTCACAAACATTAATGTGAACGATTTTCCGTGATAGACTTGCATGAATTCAATTGACGGTAGCTTTTTAGGATAGTGATTAGTCTGATAGGGAATGAAAGTATGTAGAGAGCAACTCTTTGCTCCATGTTGCTCTGCAGAAAGCAAAAATATTGTTGTTATAAATAGTGCATGAAAACCTGGTGATTTGTAACCATAGTGAAAACCGAGTCCAATAAATTGGCGTACACTTTTTCTTTTCAATATGGTCGTTTAACTACACCACAGATATTCTGAGTGCACTGGTGTTATACTAATCTTGGGTTTTGCAAATGCATACTTGCCATGTTTGCTTATATAATGACGATTACTACGATTATTGATATAATGACGATTATGATCATTTATATGTTTATTTGATTTAATATAGATTGTACTCGAAAAAATGCAACAGAAAAAATTATCACCAAAAATTCTTTTTGAGTCGGATATTTTTGAAACTCTATGGGAATAAATAAACAAATATTAGTCATGTTTCTGCAAAGTTAGTTTATTCAGCCACCATAGCCTAGGACCTTGGACTTAAAGCTACCAATCAGATGCTGTGCAACATTTGCGCCATTTTTAACGTAGGACTACGTTTCTCTTTTCTATACCGGGTCTCATTTCAAAATTTTGAAAAATGAGTGCGTTACGCAAAAGTGAAAGGTTTTTGAACGCTAATAACTCTCGTTTGACTGAACAGAATGACTTCATTTATTCATTTTTTGATCAGAAAAACTTACAAATGTATTGAATTAAAATTTCAATTAAGTGCTTTAAGTATAAGTAGTTCAATTTTTAACTTAAAAATGGCGTACTTTTGCTCCCATACAAATCAGCATATGAACATCAGCAATTTTTCAGGTTCTCAAAAACGGGTAACAAATGGTTCAAATTGTCTTCTTCTTTTTATTTCATTTATTTTCATTCGATGTTTAAACAGCAATAACTAATTAAATTTTACAATAAAAGAGTTTGTGTTTCAGTAAAATGTTAGTGATTTATCCTAAACAACCTTTGAATATTATCTAAAATAGTACATTTTAGATTGTTTGAGGCATTCAGTTGAGAGTGGTAGATTCGACAGAGATTTTTCATTGAACCCGAACTGAATTTTTTTTTCATTAACCGTTGTTTGTCCAACAAAAAAAAAACACCTTTAAGAGGCCGACAGGGAATGTTTTTACCCACGGAACTAAAATGACTATAACTTTGGAAATATTCAACCAATTTGGAATAATTTCACAGTTTTGGATTCAGAAACTCAACCGCTTTCTTATTATTGTCTAATATGACCAATGGCCATCATCTGTTTCCGAAAATACCGGATATCCGGAACCATGTTCCGAAAATGGCATACTTATAAAAGATTCCAATAGAAAATCAGCTGTAATGACACTAAAAGTCATTCACAGAATACACAGGAATGTGTGTGATTGCCAAATGATAATCCGGTGACTTGATCCTGGACCAGTCAGCCCGGAGCAGGTTCCCATGGGGTCACGGATGGCCAGAAAATTATTTGAATTGAACCATAACAAAATTCTTGTTATCATTCCAGAAGAACGTTTGTCATGGTTATGGGACCATCCGGTCACTTTGCTTCAGATTGGCCAGTTCAGAGTAGGTTCCCATGAGGCCAAGGATGTCCAGAAAATTATATGAATGAATACACATTCCTGTGTATTCATTTCACAGTTTTTGTATCATTATTGTTGGTTTACTACTGAAACATTTATAAGTATACCATTTACGGAACACGGTTTCGGATATCCGGGTTTTCCGGAGACAGATGATGTCCATCGGTCATATTAGACAATTTAGAAAAAGCGGTTGAGTTTTTGAATCTAAAACTGCCAAAATATACCAAATCGGTTGGGTATTTCCATAGTAATGGTCATTTTAGTTCCATGGGTTAGAACGTTCCCTGTCGGCCTTTTACGTAATAAAAAAAATCAGAAGCCCCTCCTCGCGCCTTCTAGCTATGTCATCATTATTTCACTCCAGGATGATAAGTTTTAACGAGATATGAGATGTCACAAAGTTTCAAGAAATTATTAAGAATGAAATATCATGTTTTGAAATCTAAAAAGGCAACTTTGTTCGCTGTTGGACACATAAGGTTTAATCTGAACCGAAAAATCAATGGCTCGCTTTGTAGAAAATTTCATAAGAGGGGACAGGTCAAAGCAAAATAATGAAAAAATTCTAATATTAACCAACAATATGTGTTATGATATGCATAAAATAGATGATACTATTATAACAATACACCAACGCGGTCCTACGTGAACCTCGTGGTTATATCCCTGATATAACCCACCTCTAATTTTTAAAACACTTTTATCCACTTTTTCTTCAAATCCTTGTCGTTTTTTTTTTATAGACCTTCCCTGTTTTCCGGAGCAATCCCTTCATAATCGTCCAGAATTTTTCTATTAGGTGAAGTTCTAGTGAGTTTGGTGGATTTGCCTCCTTCGGCACAAAAACAACATCGTTGGCTTCGTACCACCCCATCAACGGTTTCACAGAATGAAACGATGCCAGATCTGGCCAACACAGAGTGTCACCTTCGTGGGACTGGAGGAAGGGCAGCAGGCGCTTCTGGAGGCATTCTTTTTTAAATATTTGGCCGTTGATGGTGCCGGTCGTTATGTACGGCTTCTCAAAAAATTTGTCTCCGGAACATCTAGGCGGGACTTGCCGACAAAACACTCTAGGCCGGGGATCTACTTGGCGCTCGCTTTAACGTACGTCTCGTCGTCTATTACGATGCATTTCGGCTGCACCAGCCACTCTTGTCGTGTGATTTGGCCACCGTATTCTGTTTATCGGTTTGGTTAGGAGTCTTCCTTGAAGACATGAAGTCTGCTGGTCGAACCCGACGGAAGAAATGACCTTCTTGGCCACGTCCCGAATCGAATGGTTCGGATTGCACTTGAAATAATCCCTCATCTTCATTGCGCTAATGGGGTGGGTCGATTTCGCTTCTCTTCCGCAGCCAGCTCGCCGCTGGGTCGTCTGGGTCTCCTTGAACGATTTTACCAAACGGGACATGGTCGAGTTGTCGGGTCCCGACTGTTTTGCGACCCACCTGTGGTACTGGCCAGGATTTTACACGACCGCGCCCATATTTTTTGTCGTAGCACTACTTGCTTGGAAGCCATCTCGACAACCAATCGACAACTTGTGACGAAATTTTGCACATGTAAACATTACGCTCTAAAGTTTTATCAAAAATGTCATAGTTTTCTAATGAATGCAATAATAAATAATACACAAAAGTAATTGTTGTATTATTTTCGATCACAATTCTTAAGCGTAGTTAAAAATCTTGTTTTCCCAATGAAGTAATTCATCATTACACTTTGTGAGTGGCTCAATCGGAACTATATAATCGGAATATATTTCTGTATCTCTTTAAAACGAACTAAATGGAGAATAAACTGAAAATAAAGATTTCGATGAATTCAGCGTATCTTTTAACAAAATGAGACTTGCTGCCAACCCAACCCTTTTCTCCAACATCTCAGTGAATTCTCGTGGAAATGCAGAGGATTCCTCGGCTTCCAACTAAGCTCCTACCTCTTCCTTATTTATTTTCCGGAACGAAGGTCATGAACATTAGAGCGGCCTATCTGAGTAATATCAAATGCTTTCTCGTCCAATTTAATTTAATCCGTGGAAGAGGCAGGTTATGAAGTTTTTCATATATAGTTTTGCGGTGTGTTTGTCGAGGTAATGTGAACGTGAGAAGTGTCTTAGGTGCAGTATAATTAATTGTTCGTTTATTTCAATTAGGAAGTACATTCACAATTTAAATTAGCTAGTGCGGTGCGGTGCTGTGCGTGATCTAAAGAAGCCAAAAAGGTAATATAAATAAATTCTATTGATTTATGAAGAAAATGCGCTTGAACAGTTGAACAGCCGTGCTACGGCTGATAGCTTGATACACCTCCCGCTCGGCACACCGCACCATCATTATCACCACTACCCTGACCCCACGTGCCAACATTAAAGTTCCCAATTTCGGTCGGAATTGGAAGGAAGCTGCGAACGTCAATAGCGCGCTTCAAGAGAGCGATTTTCCCACCCACTCATCGGGAAATCATCACATCGAATCTTTTGGTGAAAGACGAGTGAATTCGCTTCACTACTCGGTGTTCTGCGTGGTGCGAGCGTCGAAGGGGCGACGAGATGGCGATAAAATAGACGTCGGTAAAGTAGAGGAAAAACCGTGAGAAAAAAAACCGCGTACAAAAGTGACGGCATGCATGCGTATTGTAAAGTAAGCGCAATCTACATATAGTCTATTCAAATCTGCTTAGCTAGAGAGTAGGAGATGTATACGCTGGGGTGCCCCTATGGCATTTGTTAATAAATTTGGTTTGTTTTAAAAGTCACTAAATGTGTTTTTTCAAATGTTGGTAAAAATTTTAGTTAGTTGCATTAATTGTTAAGTTAGAAAGTTCCTGTCGTACAGGTGTACTGAGCACAAGAAGTTTCTCACGTTTCGTCGTTTTTGTTGTTAGTTGTACTCCAAGTTGGGCTGCTTGGAAATCTCAGTCCTCCCTCTTACCTTGAAGCGTGTGAGATCGAGGTGTTCGGAAAGCCCTTGACCTGTGATGAGAACAGGCATCCCGTGCTTTTGTTTCGGTGAAAGGTTTTCTATTGATTAGTTTTTGATACGGTTTTGAATTAGTTCCTTCTGGAAATTCGAAATCTTTTCGTCTACTAGTTCATTCCATGCATTTGTGTTTCATCTGAACTCGCCCTGAGGTTTGAGTTGCCGGGAACCTTTCCTTTCCAGTGGTCCTCTGTTGAGGTGGCGCTTAAGCCATTTGTTTTCAAACCCCTAATTCCCAGAACGCTCTAGTAGACCGATTTTGCTTAGCCGACTTAAACCAGCTACAGTACAACGCCAACTTTCAAACGGTGCGGAACATCCTTTCCAGGGAAGGATACAATACGTACAAAGCCAGTAAACATCCGAACCGGCATATGAAGCAGAATTCCGTGGCCAAAAAGCGTGCAAAGCTCTAGTATGGCCGTGTTTTGCCGAAACACAAGGGCTACATTTTGATCGACGACAAAACATACGTCAAACTCAATTTTAAGCACTTGCCGGTCAAAAGTTTTACATCGCGACTGGATGTGAAAATGTGCCGGGAAGATTCATGCTCGCAAAGAAAGCATGATTTGGCAAGCGATTTGCAGTTGTGGCCTGGAAACGGAACCATTCGTCACATATTCGACGATGACATCCCACGTTTACATCGAAGAAAGCCTTATAAAGTGTGTATGTATTGCCGTTCATCCGCAAGCATAGGGGTAAAGTCATCTTTTGGCCCGATTTGGCCAGCTGCCACTACTACAAGGTGTGGTATGCTGCCAACAAGATCGGTTTTGTCCCCAGGCTAATGAATCCTCAGAATTGCTCGGAATTTTGACCAATTGAAAAATACTGGGTAATTTCAATGCACCGACTTCGACGAAGCGGCGGGACAGTCGAGGACATCCAGCAAATGCGGGCAAAATGGAAGAAATGCGCTGATTATGTATCCGTTTCCTCTGTGCTGGCGCTGATGGGTTCCCTCAAGAGGAAGGTTCGAGATTTCGTTCGAACTGGAGAAATGTAACCATTTAATGCTTTAACTTTGAAGTTTTAGAAAGAGTACTATAAACTAACCCATATATGGACTTTTTGAACTTATTAAATCTCGAATTACAGATCCTTTTGTGCATAACAATTTACTTACTCTAGTACCATACCACGCAATATAAGCATCATCGTCATAATGATCATTCATTCCCCAGCTACACACTTCAACCACGATATCACCAGAAGCCGAAGCAGAATTGCCATGTCAGCTGCACAGCAGTGACTACGCCGTTTTATATCGAAAATAATCCGCTGGCAGTTTAATTAAAGAGTTTACACATAGTCTGTTTATTAAAAAGACATCCCATAACAATGCGATTTTAACATGTAAGTTGAGTTTCTTTATTAAACACGATTTGTGTTTTTCAAAACGGCTGTCTTGGGGTAGTTATCTGTTTTTGGTCATGTTAAATTTAGTATGCTACGTAAAATCATTATGACTGTGTGGTTGAGATTTTGAGACGCAATGAAGTAGAAAATTGTGCAGAAGCTAGTAAGGAAGAAGACATCAGAGGAGAGGAATCAAATGTGCAAGAGAAAAGAGAAGAAGAATTGGTTTGTAAGTGAAGGAATAGATGAAGGCAATGTACACCTTAAAGTGGAAGTAGAAGAGTTAAAGATCCAAGCGGGTATTAAAAGTTATATGGAAATAACAGCTCAAAACAAAATCAACGATCAAGATATAGCTTACGGAAAGGAAAAACTCGAATTTATTAGAATTGGCACACTTAAGTGAGAGGCTGCATGAAGGTAAAAAAGATAAGAAATAAATTATATGTTGACAGAGCATAATACTGCTTAAGCAACTTTACAAGAAGATATGTTTTGGGTAGCACAGTTGAGACCAAACATTTTAGATGGTTCGTAGTTGGCAACAAAAATAGCAAGGATAGAGAGTTGGCGTTCTTATTGAGGAATAGTACAGGATTAGAACTATGAGAGGTTAGAAAAATGGAATATGCAGCAATTTCGACCGCTGTTAAAATTAGCAAGAAAATTAAGCTTATTCTTGTAAACGTTCATGGACTTACTTGCCACCTTGGGTAAGGAAGAATATATTAAGATCATAATAAGAGGAACCTGATAAATGTATTAGAAGAGGGGGATTATAAAGGCAGAAAGATAGGATTTGAACAGTGCAACGACAATACCGAGGAGTTTACACTATTCCTAAAATTGAAAAACCTACAAAACTTATCGTCGAAAATAGGAATTAACATTGAAATAACATGGAAAAGTGGCAATAGAAAAACCACGTGGTTAAAGCACTTTGCAGCGATGCAAGAAACAGATTAATCAAAGGATTTTGGACTACAATAAGTACTGATCACCAAGTCATATTGACGGTTGTGAAGATGAAAAATAAAACAACCCACCGAGAATACAATGTTCGAGATGCAAAAGCTTTTAAATATGACGTGGTGTGAAAGAAGAATCGTGAGGAGCTTGGGAATTTCATGTTTTGTAAGAAGATGGATTTGGACCAATGCACAGTGGTCAAAAAGTCGATTTTAACGCTCTAAACTTATAGCCCCCTTAATAGTGAAGCTAGAGCGATGGCGTCTTTGGCAAAGTTGATGGATATGACAAGCTTAATATTTTGACGGCATGATTTTTGTGATCAATCCCCCTAAAGTGAGATAAAAATTAGGATTTTAAGATAGAGAGTTGATGTCTTGAGTAAAATTTTAGAAAAAGTAAAAAAAAACAACTTTGCTGAAGACATATAAATCGTATGTTTCACCCAATTGGAGATAGAGAGCGTTTTATAAGAACTAACCTCCAAAAACACATTTTTCACCGAAGTATTTTGCTTTTAATTTTAAGGACAATATAATGTTCTACAAAGTTATTTGCAATATCAAAATACAAAACTTTTTTGAATATACTATACCTGCATTATTTCAGTAGGACGAGTTATTGAACTTTTTTTTCTGTTTTTTCGTCGTGTTTTTGACGGCTGTACCACACTTAGGAGCAAGTAAGAGCAGATAGAGTTGACTGCATCTTATAGTACATTATAAGAGCTTTCAAGTGGTGGTTAGTTAGTCCATCCACGACCGTCTGCTGGGGAGTTATGCTCAAAACAAACATCGATGGTTTTACTATATTTTCTGATTCAAACAGTACTTGAAAGCTCTTATAATGTACTATAAGATGCAGTCAACTCTATCTGCTCCTACCTGCTCCTAAGCGTGGTACAGCCGTTGAAAATACGACGAAAAAAACAGAAAAAAGTTCAATAAATCGTCCCACTGATATAATGCAGGTAAAGTATGTTCTAGAAAGTTACGATTTATATGTCTTCAGCAAAGTTGTTTTCATAGACTTTTTCTACAATTTTGCTCATCAACTCTCTATCTTAAAATCCTAAAAAAGTTGAATTTTTATCTCACTTTTAGGGGGATTGATCACAAAAATCATGCCGTCAAAATACGGTGCTTGCCATATCCATTCACTTTGCCAAAGACGCCATCGCTCTAGCTTAATTATTAAGGGAGCTATCAGTTTAGAGCGTTAAAATCGACTTTTTCACCACTGTGCAATGTTATGATAGGTTGGCAACAAAATCAAAGTATCCGCGGCAAAAGCATTGAAAACTTCAAAAGAACCATTAACACTCAAAAGGAAGAACGCATTAAACAGACTAAACACAGCATTATCATAATATAGGAAAGGACCATACATGGAGACGTATAAATGGAAAGTTGCGAATAAGAAAGAGGATTATCGGAGAGCAGTGAAACAACAAAAAGAAAAGGTAATCAGACAGTTTTATCAAAACCTGAATGATTTTGATGTCAGAATTAGATATGCTTCATATGCTTTTCTTAAAAATTATGTAATGAAAAAGTCATACAGGAAAGTACAAATGACAACAAGAATCTGAAATGAAATCTTGAAAAGTAGTACAGGACCGGAAATTCAACTGATTGCAGAGCAAGATTTTTGTCCAATCACGGAACCTCCAACCGAAGAGGAGATGAAACGAATTGTTCAATGGTCTTGCAATGGGAAGTCACCAGGTTCAGACGGGATTAGAATGGAACACATAAAATATGCAGATGAAGAGACATTTGAAAGTCTGGTACAAATATGGAGGAGAATAAAATGCCAAAAAAAATGACAAATTCAATACAAGTCCCTATTCCCAAAGTAAATAATCCAAAATCAGCGGAGGATTTCAGGAGAATAAGTTTATTCAATGTTGTGTACAAACCATTTGCAAAATTGATGAGAAATAGACTAAAAGAGTTCACTGGAAATCCGGGATTACACCAGGCTGCGTATACAGAAGGTCGTTCAAAAGATGACCGAATATTGGAATGCGGGGAAGACTTTATTTGTAGCATCAGTCGATATTCGTAAAGCTTTCGATAATGTTAGTTTGTCCAAATTGAAGGACATCATATTGGATCTGGAGGTACCAACTCATTTAATTGATAGAGTTCTTCTTTGTGTCAAAGAGGATAAAGCCAAGATAAAATGGCAAGGGCAATACTCAGAAACAGTCAAACGAGGAAAAGATATAAAACAAGGGTATCCACTATCGCCTTTCCTATTTGATTTGGGGTAGCCAGACTTTTGTCTCGAGAGAGCAGCCATTGTGTTGTTTTCCGAAGGTTTCCAGGGATTTCAACTCACCTTGCTACAACAAACCATCGGGTAGAACATTCCCTTCTGGTATGATTCGACAGACATAAGTAATTCTTGCAATGATGGTGAGTACACTTTCATCATCATCATCATCGTGTTAAATTTAGTATGCTACGTATGATGTAACGAGTCTACGATTCATTTCATAACACTTAATCGAAGGTCGAATATTTTAAGCATTTTCAACATTTCTTCATGGGTTTAACGAGTTGTAAGTAAAGTGGTGTATTACGAGTAAATAAAATGGAAGTTTCTAAAATTTTAGACTTATGCAGAACCTTATAATTCACAAAATTCCGATGAAAATGGATATATTTTATATCAATCTAGCTTTTTGATGTAAAAGTATTATAGTAAGTTGTAAACAGTGGTGGTAAATGTACATTTTTCGTAAAACCATCGCCCGGTTTATGAATCGTGAGCAGTTGCCGTTTAGGTGATTGAAAAAAGTTTCACCCAATTTTTAACAACCACGATTCAATAAACATTGATAAAAATTAAACAAACTTTATAAAGTTAACTGAATTTTACACTCAGAGAAGATTTCGATCAATTTGTTTTCTCAATAGCTCAATGAACTTTAATATCTTTTTAGTTACGTTTAACTGTCAGAAAGATTCAAATACCAACAAAACACATTCTTTGGTTTGGTCGTTAAATTTCATTCCAGATAAATACCATAGTGTTGATAATTGGGTGACATCCGTATATTAACAGGAAATCTCTTTTTTCCAAAGTACTTCAATGGTCAACCAGCACACCATCGCTCAAGGCTTTCATCCTTCTTCCAGGCAACCGAATCTGATAAATAGGTATTTACTTACGAATGTGTAGATGACGCTGGCGTAGCTGCCTTTTCGAACCGTCCTATAGAGGCAGCAGGAATGAAGAATGGCCATGTTTCTCTTTTCGTTCGTGACCGGAAATCCAGCAGGCTCGAACGTTCAACTACAATGAATATACGATGTAATCCACTTTATGTACAGATTGCACCTGTTCCCGCTCCAAAGTAAACAACACAATGATCCAGAAATGATAGCACACTACGATTCAATTTGCCCAGTTACTCCATGAATACTTCCTTGCTCTTGACATGCAAAAGTTGAAGCGTTAAATTTCCGGGTTTCACGCTCCAAAACGCACAAACGGGCACTCATCCGATTTTGTAATCAAAACTACACGCTCGAAAAGTTTGCAAAATTCTTCTGAATTCAAAACGCGACACGATTTTACGTGATTTCACACCACACCTGTTCAACTTTATGAGATCATATATGTAAGCGGTAGGTGGACTCCTTTATACGATTCCTGGAACAGAAATGCGATAGACGCTTCGCCGTTCTCGGTAGAAGGATCTGAAAGGGAAAAGAAAGATGAGCTATGAGATTTGCGGTCATGCTAGGAAAGATACTGATTTATGCATGAAAACATCGTTCAGAAATATACATCCACCTGTTTCAGTGATTTTTTCCCCCCTGAGATCTTGAAAGATTAGTCGGAAAATGAAAGTAGCTTAAATTTGAAATGTAATTATTATTATCATACTTTAATATAGACACTTAGCCCTTTGGTAATGGTATTCGTATATTATTGAGGGGAAATTTATTTAAACTATACTAATTAACATTATATGTCAGGTTTTGTTAAACAAATTACAATCATTCAATTATTCCACTTTCGCCACTTTTTCTTTTTCACTATTATACGTATGTAACATATCGGCTGAAAAGTTTCCGCTCTAACGATGAAAACAATTTTTGTTCTGTAAAATTTGACATTTACGACGATTTATTTTTGTCGATTTTCGTCGATTACCTCTTGACTCGAGCGATTTCTCTTTTCAGCGAGCATTATTTTTTTTTTCGGTCTGCGAACAGGTAGCAGTTGCTGTGGACCAAATCTAGCGAATCTAGCGGAAGCAACTCGAGACGTAATTCGTGCAATTTAGCCATGGTAGCCTTCGAATTGTGACACGGTTTGTTGTCGTGGTGGAAAAGCTCTATTTTTTGCATATGTGGAATGTTGTCTAAGCGGGTAATAACCTCCTTCGATGGTCTGGGTGGCTCCCCAACCCTCGACTGGTACGATTGGGTAGAGAACAATATCTCCTTTTTACCAGCCCTCTCTTTTGGGTAGTAATTAAAAACACACGCGGACAAATCAAAACACAATATTTATAAAACTCACAACACTACACAAAAACTACATTCATTTTTGGCTTACAAACTAAAAAAATTGTTCTTATAAATTACAACAAACCAAAATTATTATTGGCCGTGCGAGGGCCACGCGCGCGCCTCTGGTTCAATCGGACGTTCGAAAGGCAACTAACTACTAGACAGGGTTGCCACATTATTTTTCGTTCCCATCTCTAAGTTTGGCCAAAAAAATCTTATTTATCTGTGTTTTACTGCAGAAAATCTTAGCAAAAATCTTAACTTTAAACTTTATGCTGTAAAAGTAGGATAGAAACTTTTCAAGTGCCTGCTTATGCACTTCTTTTTTATAATTGCTATTGAGTTGAATGCGAAATAAAACAGATATATACTCATCAGAACACACTTATTGTGATTGGCCGATACAAAACGGTCTTTTCAATAGGGCTTAAGTGTATTTATCGGTTTCCCTACATCACACCACGGCAAAACGGATATTCTTTCTAAAGGAAACTAGTAAATAGTACAGGAATTAGTAGACAGTTCGCAATGAATTTTCTTAGCAAGTGAAAAGCATTCATCCCATCTGCTGGTTTGACGCACAGCAGTTTTCTCCAACAAGCTTTCGAGTAATCCGATTCTTCCACCTCAATTTCCTTGCCGATGATTGCCGTCATCAGCTTATGAAACTCATTTTCTATGGCCTGTTCATCATCGCTTTCAAAGAAGATCTGATCCAGTAGAACTCCTTCAAAGTGTGCAGCATCTTAGGGTAAACGCTTGATGCAGTAATCAGAACTGGATTCGTTCAAAGCGCTTAGTGATGTGTTTAACAAACTCGGTATAGGCAGCACAGCAGATCGAAAAGCCTGCTTTCTGGTATCATCAAGAGTTCCGGAACTAAGCATTTCTCCTGCTGCTACCCTGATATATATTTCCAATTCCTCACGAAGATGTTTCTCTAAATAAAAAACAGTAGTGTCTTAGATAATCATCCTCACAATTTTTTACAAGGAGAACCATTGGTGAGACTTCAGCTTATTGCACATGTTCGGGAATTCCGGAACTTCTGACTGGGAGATACGGTTCGCTTGATTGATAATGGGCATCCTGTCATTAGATTGACAGAAAATGCGCTGTTTGGTTTGATTGTTGTCGCTGTTGGCTTGGAACGAGAAAAACACACGAGCTCAGAAAACCGTTCCAAATTCCTTTTGAGAATTGACTCCAACGATAGCCATCTGGTGGTGAATGAATGCAGAGCTTTTTAAGGTTTCAATTCCAAGATACTTTGTATCATCTGTTATTCCTTGGATTGTATCGGAACGGATCTACTGTTCCAGGTATAATGGCAGCTTTTCATATGCGTAGCTTGCACATGGAGCCAGTACACTGATATTTATAAAATGGGGACAGTCACGTTTCAGCAGCTTCTGGACGGATCGATCTGAACCCATTATTACCGATGCTCTATCTGATCCAAAGCTTATTAAAGATAACAAACAATCACGTTTGAAACAACTATGCTTTGAATAGCAAAAATAACCATCGAGAACATTATTCTAACTTTCCAAAATTCCTCTGAGTGAATGCATGAAAATGCTTCTCAATTGGAAGAACAGTATTTTTTGTAGAAATCTCTGTAGGAAATTCCCTTAAGAAACATTGAGAAAAATACTTCTCCTGCGGAATACTTGAAGAAATTATTGAAGTATTTTTTGTGGAACTATATGTTAAGATGCCTTCAGACATCTTAGACAAAATTTAAAAAATAATTCTTCAAAACTCCTTGTGGATTTTTGATATTCAGATTTAAATAAATGAGATTATGGAATTCATTCAAAACATTCTTCTTAGATTTCTGCAAAAGAAATTATGTTGAGGCACACGCATTTTGAGGCACACGCACAAAACTGACTTTCAGACTGTCAGCTGTCACTTTAGTGTGCCCCTAAAAATTTAGCTTACATCGAAGAACCTTTCATATATTCTGTTAAATAAACAACGCCAATCAAAGCAAAAACAAAGATTCTTGTACAGGAAAGCGGAAGAATTAATTGCGTGGTGCAAGGTGTCAGGTGCCAATATTAAAACGCTAGTTTCCTATTGGTTATTGGTGTCGGTGTCAATTGTTTTCTTTTGCTTCATGGGCCTTAAACAACAATGAATGTAAAATTAGTAAAAATTTGGATCGTGATATGTTCACATTTTATAAGTGGACAAGCAATTCTCAAAAATCTTAAAAATCTTGGTTTATCTCAAAAATCTGGAATATTTACATACAGATATATGTAATGTTGTCATACAGGTATGACAAAATTGAAAAGAAAATCTGTGTCAAACTAGATAAATCTGTGCATGTGGCAACCCTGTTAGAATCGCGAACGCTGAAGATTGAATTGAACCACGACTCTCTAGAATTGAACATCGCTCCTAATAAAACTCCACTTATCTCACGCAATCATATCCACCACTGCAGTTCTAAGTGGACGTGTTCTCTTGCGTTCTCCCGGGTAACGATCAGAGCTCTCACCAATAACGCATTGCCTGCCGGAGATATCGATAGACTCGAGTAGTTGTTTACAGATCACTCGGCGTAATGAAGGGGGTTTTCATCACAGTTAAATAATCTGAAGTTCTGAGGACTTCTCTGAATTTTCGTGAGCTTCTCTGAAGTTTCGAAGACTGAAGTTCTGAAGATTTATCTGTAGTCTCGAGGACTTCTCTGAAGTTTCGTGGACTTATCTGAAAATCTCAAAAGTACTCGAAGCTCTATGAAATTCTCATAACTTTAATGAAGTTTTCGGAATTTTTCTGACGTCTTCAGAACTTCATGAGCTTCTCGGAACTTCCTTGAAGTTTTAGGACCTTCTTTGAATTTGTTGAAACTAAAACTGAAACTGAAATTCTAAAGAGTTATCTGAAGTCTTAAGGAGCTCTCTGAAATAATTATTTATACGGTTTTTTGTTATCTAAATTTCTTGGGACTTCCTTAAAGTTTTAGAACTTTACTACAGTTCTCGGGACTGCAGTTCTCTGGAATTCTCTGAGTTTTGTAGGATTCGCTGAAGTTCATTGACATTCTCGAGACTTTTATGGAGTTTTCAGGCCTTTATTGAAGCTCTTTTAGCTTCACTGTAATTCAACGGACATCCCTGATGTCCTTGAAACATCACATAACATATTGGAACTTGCATGTAATTCTCGGCACTTTCCTAACATTCTGTGGATTTTACAGAAGTTCCAAGGAGGTCTCTTAAGTTCCGACGACTTTTCGGAAGATCCGTTAACTTCTCTGAAGTTCCATGAAATTTTCGAAACTTTCTGATTTCTAGAAATTTTGCTTAAGTTATCGGAACTTTTCTGAATTTCACGGAATTTTTCTGAAGTTTTCGAAACTTCTTTGAATTTCTAGAGCGTTATCTGAGTTAGTTATGGTCGAATCTCAGCTTGTTTAGCAGCTTCTTGTCGCATCCTTCGGTTTGCCGTTTTTAACTCACTCCTCAACCCTCAACACTACAGATTTTTTTCTAGTTCATTTTCTCCCAATAACAGATATGCTGATCTCATAATAGTAGCAAACTTGGGATAGTGGATATTTTTGTTTACAAAAAACTTCCCCACTTAATCATAATACCGTCAGACAAAAGCAGTGATTGAATGACAAAAAACAACCAAATATATACACTCAGTAGCAAAAAATGAGCCGATCAAAATTTTGCTTCCAAAAAACGCCTTGTTCAACCTTCTGTAACCTTGTCAATTATTAATATATTTGGCTGAAAATTTGACAGCATATGTAAAAAAACCAATGAAAAAAACAAACTAACGCATATGTGACCAATGTTAAGACCTTATGTGATAAAAATTTCACGTTGATGGAGTTTATAATTTTGAAGTTTTCATAAGATATGGGAAAAAAGTTGTTTTTGGACATACCAATTTAAAAAATCCGTATTTCTGTGAAAAATTTAGGTAGCATATTTAAAATATCATCATTGCCTAAAACAGTATGGAAAATAATGTGGACAAAATTTGAACTGTTTCCATTCAGTGATTTGGACTACAGCTGGCGTCAAAGTTGACTCGCCAACATGAGTATCCCCCTTTTTCATCCGATATTGACCATGCTGAAATATCGGTGCAAAAAAAAAGTAGAAACAAAATCGTATGTAAGACATTTTTAACGAACACGAAACAAACACAAACATGAAAATCGTATGTAAGACATTTTTAACTAACGTTGGTCAAATAATCGATGAAAGTTGGTCAAATTTCGACAAATATATTCCAAAAATAATCGAAGTGTGATGTTGCGGACTAACAACTTTGAACACAGCATTATTTGGCAAACCATAACGATACATATATTTGGCGTATTGTCAAACCGTGTGATATTAGCTTAAGTTTGATCCAATTAGCAAATGCAGACTGACTGGAAATCAAAATGTTTGGTTTTTTTCCATTGGGCGAAAAAAAACGCGTACAATTTTCCAAAACTTACTTTCACATCCCTTCATTGCTCATTTAATTTCAAATCGTCGTCCAAAAGAGCGTTTGCAATAAAAAAAAAAAGGTTTTAACGAACACAATAACTCAAACGAAATGTACGAGACTCGTCTTGCTAAACTTCCTCACAGTTACAAAAGTTAAAGCTATTTACCAAAAATCGGTTTCCTTCTCCGTATCTCATTAAAATATCTTCTTCAAAGTATCCGGAAGCCTACCGTCATTTCGTTCTGCACTCCAAGCCTACGCTTGAAGTGCCCATTGATTTCGACAAAAATATTCAGCTTTTTCTCTCTTTTTGCCAATTTTCCCGCTCGGCTATCATACTTTCTTTTTATTCGATAACTGTGATTATTACCACGCTGCCTTCCTGATTTAATGTGTTTCTCCCACCGACCAGTTTCCGAGTCCCCCGCGCCCCATTTCGTTGCGAGAAAATCTCCCTACGCCGAGAAGCTCGAATTGTGAAAATCTGTTTCATTCATTTTAACTGATCCATTTTCAGAATATCGGATCCATTTTCGCAAAGCCGGTGCGGAATGTTTCGATCCGGTCCATCGCCCCTATGAGCAGCACACGTGTCACTCACGAGTGTAGACCACTTGCACGGAAACGAGTAATCATAGATTGGTGTGAAACATATGCGGTCGTTTATATCCTATTGAAGTTAAGGTTTACGACGAATGGCGAAAGAAAAGTCACTCAACTGAAAGGCAAGTTACACCGGTGTGTCGGTATTGGTCTCGACGATGAAAAGCCCCACGAGCGACACGGGTCTTGGCTTAAGTGCTTTCACCTGACGAAGAGATGGAACTTTCCAATAAATATTCAGTGCCGCATGAACTATTAGGTCGAAAGGAAGTTGATGCGCCGTATGTGACATGCTTTTTATAAGCTATAATGGATGAAAGGATGTTCTAGGAAGGAATCTTCAACGATCAGATAACATGAGTAGAAGTGAACTTGTTTACACGTTTGAGAATTGCCCTTTGAACCGTTAACTACTGCCGGTAATTTATTTTGTTTTTCGACGAGTTCATTTCTCTGTAGGAGCTCAATCTAGGAAATTTTACAAGGGACAAGATTTCGCATTCAATATAGTTACATCATTAATCTAATCTAATCTAATCTAATCTAATCTAATACAAACGCAGCCAGTACGAGAAAGCATCCTGGAAATAATTGGGTTAGATGACGCCCAATTATTTTTTTGGGTCAATATTGATGCTTGCAGCACATAAAAAAAAAAGGTACAAGCTTCAAAGCGGCCAGGCCTACTGCGTTGCATAAACCGCAAAAGATGATTCTGTAAAATGAGTTGGATTCAAAAGAATAGATTTGAACCACAACGCAATTTGTGAATCTACAGGGTAGGAAGGATGCGTGGACATACCATACCATACGCTCCGAGGTAAGAATAATAATATCATATTTAAATAAATAATGAAAATCCGAGTAATGAATATATGGTAATCATTATAATAAAAATGTAAAATCAATATGCATTGTCATATAGAATAGTAAATAAAATATAGTGAAGGGAATATCCCTTCGTAACGTAACGTAATAACGTAATATGATAATAATAATTACACATGTCTGCACATTGTTATCCTGCTGCAAAAGTAGAAGGATTTGCGTAATTTTATGAACCTAAAAGTTTATACAATATGTCATGGGTACGAGAAAATAGTTGAAAATTATTTAACAAAACTTGAAAACTCCAAGGATGACCTGAAATTATGCATACAGAATAGTTTATCTAAAATGTCGATGTGCTGTTCCGATTCCTTACACTATTTTACTCATTTGTAGTGGATCTCATAGTTTTAAATGATGACATCCACTGGTTGGTCACTGATAAAATCTAATCTAATCCAATAGAAACGTGGCAAAATAGAACAGCATTTATGAACATAAAAATTAAATAAAATAATATTCGCTGATCTAAATTAATAGAAAAATACTTAATGATACGAGGCAATAAAATATCTATACAACCTGGAATCACCTTCCATGAAACCTTGGCGCAGTTAAAATTTCATTATTATTGATATTTTTGTTTTCCAAATTAAAATAATAATGATATGCAATTAATTTTAAGATGCAGCTATATATCTCAACCAGTAGTTAATGAATGTATACTGAAACGTTAAGGTCAAACTATGCAATAATATGAAGAAAAAAAACCGCTCGAGCAACCAACGATGACTTCAATTGATGCTGGAGCCAACCTTCAACCTAAACATGACTGCATGTATGTGAAAACTTGTATGTATCCTTTTAATAATATCAATGGATGAATATAATATTTAGATATTTAAAACGCAAATATATTAACATGTTTATAACAGTTCAAATTTTACATCCTAAAAATTTAATATGATTTCAAATAATACACAATGATATGATGACAATAATATAATGAAATAATAAATTACATCCATTTTTTTTTTAAATAAAGATCATGTGTGTACAAAATACATCTGACATACACTAGTCTGTGATTGAAAAAGGTATGCTTTATAAAGGGTGTCCACGATGAAATTGCCACACACAAAATTGATTCGCAAAATTCCGATTGCCATCAAATTTTCAGGGATTTAGAAATAA
>JAHHFK020002731.1:0-57441 GCA_024533555.2 Aedes koreicus | reverse complement strand
CCCAAGTTGCACACAAAACATCTTTAATATTCAACACTTGGTTTTCATGTTTCATTTTAGTAAATTTGCAGTTACAAAAAGCATATTTTGTTACAGCAGAGTTTATTTCACGTATACGATATACTAGATATTTCATTGATGTTGCTGAAATGGTTTGCCATGACCATTCAATACAAACATTGAAGTTAGTCGAGACCTGTTTGTCTTTGTGAACTTGCAGCTAAGTAAACTTAATCATGACGTTGCATATTTAATATTTTCCAGTGTATGTGATGTTTATTATGAAGTATTTTTCACCTACAGTGCAACATAACAAATAATTTACACTCGTGTTCCAATGAAGCGTTCTGATACTTAATGTTTTCAAAATGCGTTTTCTGAGCCATATGGGCAACGTAATGAGAATGCAATATAAAGTCAAGGAATAACGTTACGATCTTGCAACGTTCAATTGCACATTACCACAACAGTGATACCGATTGAAATATATCCGAATGAAATGCACACTACCGACCACATGTGTTTTGGTATGATTGAAAAAATAATCAATTCATAATCTGATCAAATTAGGTATAAGTTGATTTCTAGAGGTTGTTGTCATTGGTCATAGGTCTAACAAAGAAAATGACTTGAAGTGTTCATTATGGAACTTCTATTAGCTATGATTTTCATAATAGTGGCTATTACTATTAACTTTTAAACAAGGATCACTCAAATAGTGAGAGCATAATATTTTAATTTTTGGCTGCACTAACTAATTAATATAAATAAAATATCTACCTTCATAAAGCTGAAATAAATTATCTTCCCAATCAAAATGAACAGTTGTGAGTTAACTGGTAGTGCGTAATGAACATAAGCTGTTGCGTTTTTTAATTAATTCTGCCAACTGTTTACATAAAAGCAAAATCAATGATTTCACAAGAAACCCTTGGCCTCAATTTAAAGAACAATTTGTTTGCTATGTTCCCAACTACATCCTAATGTATTCATCACATAGTAAAGCTTTGGTATTGGCATAATTTCCAATGTATCAGTACTTGATTGTATTTTTTTCAAATAGTTTATTTAAATCATAACCCAAGCAACAATTTGTATCATAACCCAAGCAATAAATTTGTTACGTGAAATTTTTTTGTGAGTTAAGCAAATAAATCTTCAAGTAACAATAAAATAATCTTAAAGAAACAATAAAATAAACTTCATCAAGATTGGTTTGAACGACCAACTTGTAAGTTATTTAACTTCTCGTGGTTCAGAACAGTAGAAGTCTTATTAAGCTCCTTTAAGCAATCATATGATTGAATTTATAAGGCTAGTGGTTTTTCGTCATAAACAATGCAATTAAATAATTTCAATTATTTGCACTATAAGTTCTACATGTTAAGAACGGTTTGATATTTTCTACCTTTGCTAAGATAACTTCACTTAGAAACAGTTGTGTCTAAAGTAATTGAAATAAAACATTTTATTTTATGTTATAATACCATTAAAAAAATTTTTGTGTGACCTTGGTCAAAATTACGGATAATCCAATTGCAAGCAATCCAAACTTCGAATTCATGGAAGAATTTATAATACAAGGATTTTATTTAATTATTCCGATTGAACCTCTTAACAAAATCGCCACTAAATTGCTCTTCAGTTTTTTTAGTAAAAAAACATGGTGTAGCATCTAAATTATTCTTATTCTGTGTTCCAATGGATTGAACACTTTTGTTGAAGGGGTATAGGACATTATTGTTATGTCAGTCAAACATATCCTTTCAACAAAGAAACAGCTATAAGTTTAGTGTAGTATTAAATTTATTAATAGTACAGTAGTTTTTATTCTAAGTAAATCAGATATACACAAACAAAGAAACTCACTATCAAACTACGACTGTTGCTACAAGATAGCTATAATTTTAAGATGTCTGCATAAATAAATATCATAGAAGTACTTCACGTGTTAAGAATGGATTCAAGATTATTTTAGCCGGTAGTGTATTTGGTTTGTTCGCAGTCGCCATATGTCAAAATTTTGTAATAAAAAATGATATTTTTAAATTTCACTCATTCCTCCACAGTTTGAACCTGTAACGATTTATAATTCTTCGAATGAATCAGAAATCTGATTCTTCCACATGTAAACATAATTTTACACAAATTTTTCTTTTTCAAGTTCTGAAGCAATGCTCTATTCTCGAGGATTTATTCTAGGGCGTTTATATTTTTCGTAGTAGAACAGAATATTGATCCATAAATCCGAAAGCGTTTAAAAATAAACTTATTCCAACACGATTTTCAGATCATTTTACTTCTCAATATTTTGATCAGGAATGTTTGGTTGATAACGATATCCATTAAAAAAAAGTTATCCTCACATTCATTTAAACATCGGCATCATTGCACTTTCCTGCAACGCGATTTACAATATTTTTAAGTTTTACAAAATGCTATTGCAACTCTGTAGAACCAGCGTCAAGTTGCAAATAGGCTCCACCCTTGCGCTTTTTGCGTTGCTGTTGTGTATGATTTTGCGGTACATAGCCAAACAAAACTATCCCTAATTTGTTTCAAGAGAGATTTTTATGCTCTATTGAAACAAGTTGTGCTACTTGGGAAAAAGATACAAAAGATGATCCACAGAGAGGAAAAGAAAACCCCTGAAAACCACGGTTCGTTAAAAGGTAAGTAAGCCCCAAAAAGAAAAGGATAAACGAAAAGAAGCACGAAAGCGTAACTGCGATGAAGCCATCATCGTTAAGACCGAACAGTCTAAGTACTCGGAGTTTACGGATCTGGGCGCCAGTGTACGAAGTCTACGCCGTACTTACACGGACCTAATAATCCTCGAGCTAAGAAGGGACACCAAGCTTAAGGGTCCGGTGAATAATAAGTTGCAGGAGCAAGCCTTGGCAGAAGGTGTGGAAGTGCGTGCCTAGCCACGCAAGTGACTCTCCAGTATAAAAACTTGGGCTAGCTCAAAGAGGCTGGCGAGATCTACACGGCTCTCAAGGTGCAATGCGGGGTCGAGGTAACCACAATAGCCACACAGTTATGAAAGGAACCACTCGGGATCCAAATGGCCACGATACGGCTTGTCGCAACGCACTTATGCCAGCGCTTGATCCAAACCTCGAAAAAAAATTATATTCGGTTTGCGGTATCATCTTCGTTTTTGGCATGATCTCATCTCGGGTGCTGAAACGCGTTCCTCGGAGTGGTTTCTTGAGTCGAACGAATAGCGAAAAGACGCTGGCTTCCTGCGTCAGGTGAATATGGTGGTTGCTGAATGGAATTCGTTTCGTTTTTAGCCAAGTGTTTACGGATAACGATCGCTTTTTTGCGGTTCTTATTTACATAAAATTCAGGTCTTTTGGCGCTAGCTAAGCAGCAACGCGTCTGAGGCCCTAATCATTCACCAAAATGTCTTGAACGGATCCAAAAACGATTTCGAACTCCTCTACCATCTCTCTTATTATCAATTTGCGGAATGGATGGCCATATTCTTTGATTTTGTTGATTTTTTCGTTGATTTACAATGTCGATGGCCTACCACTTCTCTCATCATCGTTCACGGACTCACGGCCACTTCTGAAACGTTCATGCCACTGATAAACGACTGTTTTTTTATTTTCAAAATATCGTTGCCAAAACACTTTTCTATCATTTGCAATGTCGTCGCTCCATTAAAACCGTTTTTAACGCAAAATTTAATACAAACTCGTTGTTGCAACGCCAATTCCATTTTGAAAATTGTCAAACACAATACGGCGTGACTTTTTTTACAAATATTTTTTTTACAAATATTTTACAATTTTTTTTGCCATCAAGCTAAAAATTTCAAATAATGTCAATGACAGATGTGGCAACCGAAAAAAAAAGAAAACTTAAATCGAGTGACTGAGAGCGCCATACGGTGGTGATTCCTGGAACTTTCTGATAAAGGTATATCGTACGTTTATTAAGCGTTTTTCAAAAATGCTTCGACATCCTGCCGGGCGGCCTTACGGAAGATGACCGGAACCTTAGCCAAGGCCGATGAAAAGATGAATATCGGCATGTTCATTAGCTCTTTCGTATCCTTGGCGATCAGCTGCTCCTCCGTTTTGGCCCCAAGATTACTGAAGTATATCTTCCGTGTGAGGATCGCCCAAAACAAATTCTATCCGTTGCAGCTGGGGGACGTTGGGAGGGTTGGCGGTCTTCAGTACAGGATGTTTCTTCAGCCAGTCCACCTCATCCAGTGAACTCTTGGCACAATGGACAAAAGACCACATCCACTTTTACGTGATAGGTCTTGACGAAGGCGGTAACTTCCTGCAGGCACATCGCACTGGATATCTCCCCAGCAGCTTAGATCGTGGCCAATTGCAGCATGAGAAGGTCCTTCTTCGGGAACTTGATGTGGGAGATATATTTGACGTCTTCGCTTACCTCTTTTTTTTTGGGGGGGGGCGTAAAATACCTGGTCGCATGCCGCTTGGTCGGTGGTCCGTGCCTGATAGATGATTTTACCAGTACCTTCAACCGCTCTTTCAGGGTGATCGCCTGCTGCTCAGAAACAGCCAGCCTTAACTGACGCATCCGCTAAGTAATGTCCATCTTATCCAGATACTACATCATTTTTTGGCTCGTTCCACCAAATTCTCGGCCCAAGGTGAGGAACGATGAGACCACCTTTCCTTTTTCAGCTTCTGCTGCACATAACGGTCGCGCAGCACTGGCGGGCGGCCAAAATCAGGCTTTCGTTTGACGCTGTTGCAAATGCTGGCTTGGCAATATCCGGCGGACACGGTGTGCCTCACGATGTCCAACTTCTTCGCTCCGAGTGGAGTACGAACAAACCATCGCGCGTAGTTGCTGTTTTCACCACGGCCGCTATTACGATTGGCGATTCCTAGGTAGATTCAGCATCAAGTGCGAGGGTAATTGCATAAAAATCGTTAAAAACATTTCATTCTCTTAACACATACATCACAAAGTCCACCTAGTCGCCAAGGCTTACGACTACGACGAAACGTATGTAATAGTAGCGAAAACAATCAGGTGTTGTTGACAGCGTTGAACCAAAAACAATATCACATGCACCAAAAAGACGTCAAGACCGTATTCCTGACAACAGCATGAGAAAGTTTCGTAGACGTCATTCTTCAGTTAGGCTCCCAACGTTTCAACTTGGTCAGCTATTTCGACTGCTAGAGAGATGAAGAAAATGTTGTCTATCCCCTGTTGTATATTGACACAATTTTGGACACCTGGACATCATTGCTGAAATGTCATCAACCAGCTTGATGATGTCGGAGGTTGGAGAATTGAAGATGATTTTGAGATTCAAAATCGATCTATATTGTGCAAACGGAACAATGAAGATCAACCGTAATTGTGATCTGTTGCAGCAGAGAAAAATAAAACCGCATTATGGCTAGGAACCATGCTTGCATTTAATTCTGAACGTAACTCAGATAAAACCGAGTTCGTCGCTCTTCAGTCTATAAACTACTTATTAAATAGGATGTTTTCTACAGACTTAAGACTTGAACTTTGATCGCCAAAAAAAAACAATGATTTAGATTTAGATAGAATTCTAAACAAAATTCAATATCTTGCTGCAAAAGTCATCCAACACCAACAAAAGTTCAGCTGTCCAAATTCCTCCAGCAACAAGCAAAAACAATGTTCAGTAGTGTAACGCTTGTCAAATCGAAATTTACTTTGACCTGCATCCAATATACTAGCATCCTATTCATGGAGTTGAAAATTTATCTTCCACATGGATATAAAACACCTAGTTTCCGACTGTGTAGACCGCTGTATTCTAATTTTCCGCTAGACGTGATTACGAAAGACAACCTGACATCTCCAGCAGGTCTAGTAAACATGTCCCGGTTGCCGTCGTCGTCGGTCGCTTGCCTTTTGGCTTCTGTCAACGACATGTCATCGTCAGTTTTTACCATTATTGAACTTATACCGTGTGGACGCGTTCGGCTGGCTTGGCTGGAGTCTTGTCTCCTAAAACGCATCCACTATAACCAGAAGCCGGTGATGATGACAAGGACGACGACGGCGACGGCGACGACGACGGTGTGCTTTAGTTTTGTCGACAGTAGCGGAACCGTCATCTGTCACGTCCGATTAGGGTTGCCACGTGACACGTGGTGGTGTTTTGCACTCGAGCGACTAAAGTTGCAACTTTTTTTTTTTGTTTAGCTGTTTCCTTCCCATAAAAACTAAATAATGTATACACCAGGGAAAATTCCACGTTATATTTTGCGCCCTCTTGCTGACTAACAGGACGCGCATTTTCATCCCGTGCACCCTGGTACGTCCTTTTCGCTGTACGGGTAACCTATTACGACAACAACGACGCTAGCAACAACGGCAAAAAGTAACAATCAGTGATGCGTTTCCTCTAATTCGAAGATTTACACCGAAAAACTCGCGTGCCTGCTTTCCCAACACCCATCGAAATCTACGTAAAGAACAACAGGGAATCCCGGTCGAATCACTTATTCGTGTGGCGGTAATTGAATTAGTGAAAATACGCCAAGTTTTCATCCAAAACAGAGTGTGCTATACGGCCCGGTATGTAGGCACTATTTAAGTTTGTGCCAGCAAATGAAAACACACAACTGCAAGCAAGGGGGAAATCCCCGAAGTTGATTTTCGCACTTTCACACGCCCCGTGTGCCGTCGAGAGACCTCCCTATGGTGAGGTGTGGCACAAGTGTACAGACGAATATAAATAATTCAGCTTTATGATACATTAAGCTCGCATTTATAATAATTACAATAATTTACTGAAATTAAACTGTTGCGATGATTTCTGGGACGATAAATTTCTTTCAGCGGCTGTGGGCCCATATGAACGATGCGGCGTGTTTTTCTCGAGTGGTTTGTGGGAATGAGCAAGGATTCCCACGTGTTTCCGAGGTGGGTGATATTTTTGTACAAGTTGTGGAAAAGGCGTTTTTATTTCAAAGGATTTTGATGATTTGGCGATAGGGTCTGATAAAGATTCAATAATTATGACCTTGTGGCACCTTCAAAAAATTTTAAAAAAGGGTTTTACGTTGCCTCTTTTTAGATTTCCACAAGCTCACGTCATTTCGTGTAGAATTTAAATAAAAACCTAATGATGCCCAGAGCCAGATTTAGGTCCCCGGGGCCGGGACCTTTTTCTTCAGGGGCTCCTTATATTTACCTTCTTCTAAGTTTGAATTTAAAATATCCAGTCTAATTAAAATTCTCACTTTTTCGTTTTAAAAATCAAAACCAAAGTGATAAAACAAACTATTGTTCCAAGTTCCATTTATTTGTTCATTGTCAAACAAACATAAAAAATACAGATTAGTTGGAAACTATATAAAACAAAAACTAACATGAAGCACTGACTTCTATATTTAGTTCCGCAAATTTCTTTACGGAATTCTTCAAAATCAATAGTTTTAAGAACATCACTTTCGATGTTCATCATCCAAAGAGCGCTCAGCCTTTCGTCGGTCATCGATGTCGTCAATTTGCTATTAATCAAAGCAATTTTGCCGAAACATCGTTCACCTGAGTAATCAGTAACCATCAAGATCATATATAATCGCAGACTAAAGTATAAGTTCGGAAACGTATCAGCCAACTCTTCTTCATTTAGCTTGTTGAGATGCTTTTACACATGTCCGAATCTTGGCAAATGCAGCAAATTGTACAATTTCATCTGCAAGCAGCCATGTCAAATCATGAGAATACATGTCAACTAGCCTTTTAATTCTGCTTCCGAGAGACTGTGTTGTTGAACAATGCACCTAAGCATGTCGTAAACTCCTTGATACGCTGATCATCTTTTGTGTGGATCCGTGTTTTTTCTCTCAGTGTACAGTGGACAGATGCTGAAAGGAGCACACCTATGGCGTATTTTACCTTGGTTCATTAGAAACAAAAGCACGAAGTTTCATTTGAAATCGTTCACGAGTAGTGCCAAAAAGAAGCCAAATCCATAACGAAGTGGGGTGATTGAGGTGTACAGGGTGCGGAAGCCAATATTTCCGAGAAATTCATGCGGAGAATCATCATAGAAGACCTGCATGCATCTTCCAGAGTCAGAGTGAAACGCCACTTGATTACGGACCGGGTCAATAAACTACGAGTGACTCGTTCCAAGAGATTGCTTTCCTTGTTGAAGAAGGAAACAATGATAATCCTGTTCTCCGACGAAAGCTTTTCAGCATCGACCGCAGAAAATGGAGAACGTTCCGGAAAAAGTGAAATTCAAATTTCAAACCAAACATCCGGCTGGTGTCATGATGTTTGGCTTGGTGGCGTCCAACGGTATGAAAATGCCGCCCGTTTTTATTGATGCTGGACTTAAAATCAATACCGAAGTGTATATCGGTATTTTAAAGGACCGAGTGCTTCCCTGGGTGAAGGCCAACTTCTCCGAGGACCAACACGTTGTCCTACTGCAGGATGGAGGATCGAACCCAACAATGGTTGAACGTTAACATGAAGTTTTGGCCAAAGGATTTGTGGCCCCCTAGCAGTCCAGATCTTAATCCATTGGACGATTCGATTTGGGCATATGTTGAAGCACGAGCCTGCAAAACATCACACCCTAGTGTGAAAACCCTGAAGTCAACCATAACACGCACATGGCAGTCAATGTCGGAGGACTGTGTCCTAAAGGCATGCTCTGGCTTCCGGCATCGGCTCGAGGATGTTGTTAATAAAAATGGAGGACACATTGAATAAATTTGTTTAAAAGGACTTTATAAAGATAACTGCACTCTTTTTTTACCTTTTTAAAAGATAACTGCACTCGAAAATGTTGATATTATTGCTTGAATTAGTTGAAAATGGGATTTTAAAGAAATAGAACAAACTTTCGCATTATGTTCTGCCGCTCCCAGTATAAGCAAGGAAACCATTCAGTGTTTATCGTTAGGACATTAAAATTACAGATACAAACAGCTAGAGTTGCTATAAAACGGTACAATGAGCTTGGAAATCTGGAGGATCGTTCAGGAAAAAGCAAAGTATGAACTGCGAGGACCCCTCAGAACCGAAGTATACTTCGTCAAAGGGTTAATCGAAATTCTAGACGGTCAATCCGAAAAATTGTGAAATCATTGAAAATCGACCCCACATCAGTACGAACTATTCTTCATGAGGATTAAGGTTTACGTCCTTACAAATTTTCAAAGAACCACTACCTAAATGACACGATGAAAGACAATCGGTACCGGAAAGCAAATATTTTGTTGTAGGAGTTCGATATTGGACGTCATCATACAATTTTATTCAACGATGAGAAAATTTTCTTTGTGGAGCAACTCCACAACCAACAAAACGATCTCCTGCTTTTGCCGCAGGGTTTCTCTAAACGTATCGATCTAGTCAGATCACACCAGTCAGCTATGGTGACGGTTTGGGCGAGAATTACTGCCTCCGGTAAAACCCCCTTAATATTCATCACCGGATCCCCGCTCCCTCTACATCATCACAATTTATATCCCCCCCAACTCGTCCGCTGACCAATATTCTGACTATGCAAATGCAGTGCGTCAGCAGAGGATATCATTTTGTCTTTGAGTGACTTCAACCTCCCAAATTTGCAACGTCAGTTGGACGAAGAGTTAAATGGCTACATCCCTACAAACATTTCATCAGAACACGAGCAGTCTCTCATCGAAGCGTTATTTGCTACCAGCTTGCGGCAAGTTAACCACTTCGAAAACATCAACAGTCGAGTCCTTGACCTGGTTTTTGTAAGTCTGCCAGAACTTCTAGATCTAGTTGAACTTTTATCAATTGACAACCATCATGCGGCGTTCGTTTTACTATTCGACGTGGGCGACGTTATTCCGACCTCGCTCGATGACGATGTTGACAGTTTTGGCTACGACTTTAACAGGTTTGATTTCGATCAGTTGAAAATAGCATTTGAAGAGGTTGATTGGAGCTTTCTGGCGAGGACCGTAACGATCGACGAAACATCTGCAGCATTTTACGACAAGCTCTTCGAAATTTGCAGCATTTTTGTACCGCGCAAACGACGTGCAGTTAACTCGACTTTCAACAAACCGTCGTGGACCTCTGAGTTGCGACATCTTCGCAACTTACTCAGGAAGGCACGTAATCACTATTTCCCTCTCGAAATCTGAAGCCGACAAAACCATTCTAAGAGAAGTTGAGGCAACATTCAAATCTGTCTTGCAATCCACTCACGACGGCTACTTATCCAGGATTCAAGCAAGCATCAAACAGGAACCAACACGTTACTGAGGTTTCGTTAGAAAACTGAGATCCTCTGCTAGCATCCCTTGCAACATTACGTACAAGAAGACTCATGCTAGCTCTGAACGCAGAAGCCGTTAACCTCTTCGCCGAATTCTTCAAGAATGTATTCAGTAAGTCGTGTCCTGTACCACGTCTTGATTACTTTGCGCATATATCTTCGCACGACATTAACTTTCCCGTCATCCAATTCTCTTCTGATGAAGTGCTGAATGTCATACACACTCTCGACTCCAAGAATGGATCCGGAACAGACGGCATACCACCACTACTCCTGAAACGATTTTATTCAACCGATCGCTTAGCGAAAAAAACATTTCCTTCCGTTTGGAAGACTGCTTCTATCGTTCCCATCCATAAGTCAAGAAACGTCAACCGAGCCACAATCTTTCGTAGTGTTTCCATTCTGTGTTGTTTGAGCAAAGTTTTCGAAAAGCTGGTGCACAATGTCCTCTACACTGTAGCCGCACTATTAATTTCTGAAAATCAACACGGCTTTTTGAAACATCGCTCAACAACAACAAACTTGATGTGCTACGTTACCTCTCTGTAACGAGAGATTGAATTGGGAAGGCAAGTATGTCGATTTTGCTAAAGCATTCGACACGGTTCCTCACATTTTGATCATTGACAAATTCAAACGCATCGGCTATCCTGACTGGCTAACGAAGTGGCTCTTTTCGTTATCTCTCCGGCCGCACAGCGCACGTTTCGCACTTCGTTCACTTCCTTGGAATGGCCCGAACAATCTCCCTCCTTACTCGGACCGTTGCAAACTGATAAGTTTGGAACTACTGACAGTCAGGCGTGTTAAAATGCAGCGTCTGCTGGTCTTTGACATCCTAATCGGCGTTATTGACTGCCATGCGCTGCTTGAGCAGATTTCATTGAACGTTCCTCCTCGTCAACTTCGAAATTATCCGATGCTTGCTGTTCCTTATCACCGCACTAACTATGGATATAATAATCCGTTAGATTCGTGTCTTCGCACTTTTAATGCTGTATGTGACGAATTCGACTTTGATATATCCAAAAATGTTTTTTAAAAATCTAATAAGTAGAATTGTTTAGACTTTAAGTTATTGTAAACTAGTATTAAATAGTTCAGTCTGTACGATTGTTTTTATCGAAGACGGTGATAATAATAAATAAATAAATAAATAAATAAATAAATAAAAATCATTGACAGAGGCTTCCAAATCAATCAATCAATCAGTCTACCAGAAGCTTCTAATGGACACTGTAGTACTCATTTTGCTGAGAACAAATGGATGTTTCAACAGGAATAGGCTCTGAAATGGAGAACCAGCTGGCGAGCCTGAATCCAGTTTTTCTCAACCGGAAAGATCGAAAGGAAGTGTCATTTACAAGGGCAAAACCAACTGTCCTGAATGTCGATACACATGAAGTCGATCAACAAGGAAAGTGTCCTTTATGTAAATCAAACGATCACACGAGCCTGGTTAAATGTGAGCAGTTCACTAAACTTTCTGTAGAGCAACGCCACTCTGTAGCAAGAACATGTAAAGTATGCTATGTATGTTTGGGGCAAGATCATTCCCGTCGTGATTGCCGATCCGATAAAACCTGTACGGTATGTAACAAGAACCATCATGAGCTGGTACATTCGGATGCTGAATACAAGAAACCGAGTCGCATGTCCAGGAAAAATGTCAATGAAGATGTTTGCCACGTAAATGGTAGGAACGGTAAGGCTCTTCTTCGTGTTGGAAAAGTTTAAATTCTCAATCAAGACAACATTCATCTCTATCAATGATTGATACGAACCTGGCTGAAGAAATGAAAATCACACAAAGATTCGGAGTCAAAGATGCTATCCTTTCAAATTTCTGGACAAAGCGACCAAGCTAAGTGGTACGAAATGAAGAACGTGTTGACAATCAAGAATATGAAACCTCCTACTGTGAACCTTGACATTCCAAAAATTAGAAGTTTGTATCTTCTTCTTGACGAAGAAGAGCTGATTACAATCCAAAACTCTACTCCAAGGATTTTAATTGGATCAAACAACGCAGGCCTCATTGTTCCATTGAAAACGGTGCAGTACTGGATTAGAGGTTAACAATTAACACGCTGCCATCTTGGTTGGACTATAAATGGAGAAATTGAACCATCAACCGTAGAAGATGCTAATCAATTCCACGTGTTCCTCTGTTGTTCCGATCAAGATCCGGAACTGACCGAGCTAATCAAGGAAATGTACAAAATCGAAAATTTTGGAATCAGCAAGAACAGCAAGGTTCTAAACTGTCTGAAGAAGATGAGAGAGCCCTGGATATCATGAATCGAACACTGAAGCATTGCAATGGTCGCTACGAAGTCGGACAAATTTATAGATACAACAATTTTCCCTTTCCTGACAGCAAGCCTCATGCACTCCGCCGCTTATCTGTTATGGAGAAGAAAATGGATGCTGATGCGGAATTTGCTAAGAAGTATTGCCAGAAAATTGAAGATTTCGTTGCAAAAGGCTATGCAAGAAAGTTACAACCTGCGGAGAAAATTGAAACACCAAATACATGGTACTTGCCGCTATTTTAGTGCTACGAGTGCAAACAAGTTTCGTTTAGTAATGGACGCTAAAGCTAAATCAAACGGATTCTCTTTAAAGGACCTACTATTGAAGGGACTAAATAAAATAATCATCTCGATTTCGAAGAAATTTGCGGGCTTTTCCCGGAATACGTTTCATCAACCGGAGCACATTATTATCATCCATCGTTTTGGCAATCTTAATCCACTTGGTTCTCAATTCATTGATGCTTTTGGCGACACTGCCATTCACCTTCAGCTTCCTCTTCATAATAGCCCAATATCTCTCTATCGGTCTAAGCTGGGGACAGTTTGGTGGGTTAAGTTCTTTCGGTATAAACTGAATCCCATTGGTTCCATACCACTGTAGCACTGTTTTACTGTAATCACAGCTTGCAAGATCAGGCCAAAACATGACAGGTTAATTGAGATCTGGGATCTGATGAATGGCAATATTCGCTTTAGGAGACATTCCGTTCTGTAAAGCTCCGAATTAAATGTCTTATCAGTGATGAAAACCTTGGTCTCACTACCGCAGCTACAGATGCCTTGACAAATCATGAATTTACGTGCAAATTTATCTGCAAACACAAACTTGAATTTGGCAGGAACATCTCCCCGAGCCGTAGCCAAGTAAATGTTTTGTCCCGGTAGCTGTTTGAAATCGGCCTTTTTATAGGTTTCATTATCCATGAAAAGACAGCCATTGAATTTTGTCAACACCTGATCATACAGTTTTCTGGCACGGATTCTGGCCACATTGTTCTGCTTTTGATCCCTGTTTGGTTGTCTACAGGCACGGTATGACTTGAAGCCTTCCCGGAGACGAATTCGTTGCACGTTACTGCGTGCGGCGTGCAACTTTTTGGCCAAATCGCGGTCTGAGATGTTGGGGTTTGCCTTAATGTTCTTGATGACTTTGTTCCGCAGGTGACGGTTGACATTACCCGCCCGACGCTTGCTTTGAGGCTTGCGATCCGTCGACAAAGTCAAAACACGCCACACGGTATTTCGAGGCTTCACTTAAGCAAGTTTTGGCCCAGACTACGAAGGGTTTTCCAAATGATTTCGCACAATTTTTTTTTCCTTCTTCTTTCATTTTTTATTTCTCTGAAACACGTTCAAACTGCACCACGAAAAAAAAATTCTAATGTTTTTATTGTTATAGGGAACACATAACATGTCATAGTTTACAAATCCGACCACTAGGGTCGCTGTAAGAATCAAAAATGTTTGTTCCGATACTAAATGGGCCACACCTTAGACAAAATGATCGGGACAGGCACATTTTTGATCAACTTTGTAGTGCTCAAACTTCATGAAATATTATCCAATTTAATTTCGCCAAGAAGCATTGGACTGCGAAATTGATATAGTTTTATATCCCGGTAACATAATTGGCCTTGACCCCCCGAACACCGGAGTTGCTCCGGGTTTCCGGAGAGGCTATCTCACTTGTTGAAATTGTGATGAGATTTTGTACAAGATGCAATTGTCAAACAATTTTTTTTTAGTAAACACACGTAAAGACAAAATATTTCCCAAGCGAATCAACTGAGAATCTTTTGGAAACTGCGAAAAAAAATCTATATCTACAGAGTGCAATGGAAACGAACTATATCGTTTGCTATAGGGAATGATGAAATTATATATGATAATCACTAAAGAATTTACCAAACAAACATACTTGCAATAACTTAGTTCAAACTTGTTTGAGGTAATCAAAAAATATGGTAAAATAAATTTCGTTCACCAGTCAGTGAAAATGTTTTAATACAAAACTAACTTAGGTTTAGCGAAATATGAAACTAAATTTCTCACTTTGAACTACATTTTAATGTTATTATTGATCAGAATGGTTGAGTAGGGACAAAATGAACATATCACCTAATCTCAACCTTACGCCGTCTTGTCATTAGAGTATAGTTAATAGTCACAAACATCATCTGTTGGTTCTCTGTGTAATTACAGCTGATCTGGCAATAACGGAGTGGCAACCTCGGGCGGTCAACCATGCTCATGCTAATGCTCTCAAAATTAGTGATGACTACACTTATTTTATGAAATGTAACTTCCATGAAATTTATAAGGTGTTTGAATGAATTTTATAGTAGTTCAAACTTATTTCATAAGATACTAAATGAAAATACAAATTGATCTTTTGTCTATGCTTTATGTGACCTGTTCATATCATAAGGTAGCATGGTTGAGAGTAGTTTGCTATTGAGTTATATAATCCACAATCTCCCGTTTATATAATCCACATAATCTCATTATGCCCGGATCGTTCCAGGCCAACCCTTTTTACTAGCACGTTTTGAATTTAGTTTTTTTCGTCACAACATTTTTTATGACTCTATGGCGCATGTATATAATTCTTTGATTATAGAGATTTTCAACCCTGGGCTGGTTCATCTCCTTTCGTAGTCACTCAAATACCTTTTAGGTATTTTCGCAACTTGTGGACGCTAAGCACTACGCCGAGGTCGCCCCCATGAGGAGCTTGTAGTGATATGGACAAAGAACGGAGTTGAAATACTACTTTGTAATATTATTGTTTTTTGATATGCTGAAAACGGACATCCACTCAAAATACACATCAAGCTCCTAATACCCCTAAAAATCTTTAATGAATTAGTGACACATCCAACAATTTGAGTTTATTGATAGTTGTCAATGTGTCACCGACGGAAAAAAAAATAAAATATACTTTCTCTCCTATCTCTCATCTCCCAAATCTCACACGACGTGGGGAATTTCCTGAGGTAACGTTTATTTTTAATGACATCCGCGATAAGAGTAAATTGGAAAACTACGATTGCCACTCTCACCGCACGTGAAACGACCAAGAATCTCCTGTGCCTTTGACCTACGTAAGTACGCGTAGACCCTCTCTGTGCATTCCAGTTGACGGTTAATTACAAGATAAGCCCATATGGGTGATTGCACATAAAATCGTCTTCATCGTTGTTGCCAGTTGCCAGGAAATTAATTAAATTGGATCTCTGCTCCGTTCGGTTGTTGGCTATTTTTGCTAAAAATGTGCAACAGCAGTGGAAGATGACGGCAGTATCATACGGCAGAATCGAGGAGAGCGAGGACAGCATTTGTACGCCGCTCAATTCGATTGCAATAAATTTCCCCTCCCTTCGTTTCTGGCTGCTTCCACAACAGACATTGGCAATCCTAGCGATGATGGATCAAATCCTAAAGCGGTACCACCCAGTGCAAACATATACATTTTGGCACTTTATGGACCATCATAACAATAATAATAATAGTTAAATACAAGTTTCTTTTCGGCGAAGAAACATGGCAAACCCCATCGCTTCTGATGGTGCAGATATTGTCTTCGAAGACTGTGGTCCACGGCGCCCGTTCGGAGTGGTGCCGCGGAAATGAAAACGTCTTTTGTGGGGTGTCATCGCATGTACGAGATGGCAATTTTGTTTTGTTATGAGCATTATTAAAAATTATAAGATTAACCCGTGCCGCTTCCTCGGGGATATTCTTGGCACTCCCACTTACAATCGCAGCCCGTTTTGTTCTACTTAGTGGGCAACATATCGTTGTTTCACTTGGCTGCGAATGATCGTTACGAGGTAATGTCCGAGAAACGTTGCCAAAAGTGCTTCTACCGGGAGAATATGTCGGAGCATTTTCGACGAGATATGTTATTGGAAAGTTTCGTCCTTAAGTAGCCTTTTCCGAAGAAATTATATAATGAATAAGGCTAATGATTATCGGATTAAACTTGACTAGTTGAAATAGAAATAAACGACCAACACGTGTGGGTATTTCACTGGTTTCAGTAAACATTCACGGATTTATTGCACCTGGAAAGGGGATATCGGAAACAATATTTGTAGATATCTGAATAAATTTCAATGTTGTGGTTTCGAACACGTACATACTTATTATATCTTAGCATATTTTGAAAGTGAATGCATTCGAATGATTTCATTTGCCCCTCATGAGGATGTCATGTAAAAATATGATTAATCACAACATTTATTCAATGCAACGAGTTCTTGTAGGTCTACAAACCTAATGCAATTATTTGTATTCGGCGGATAGTCAATGGCTACTACGCGCATAAAAAAAATCTCTTGGAAACGATCGAAGTACACACTTTTGGTTTTCTGGCTCGTTTATTTTCAACTTGTCATCATACCGAAGGTGGGAGGCTTAATCTCATGCTCTAGAACTGCATAAGAGGCTAAAAATTTGACCAGTAGTAAAAGGCACTGATTTCAGGTGTGATACTAGCGAGGTTTGCCGTAATTCACTATTTATTTGACAAAGATAATAACACAATAAAGACATTTATAAAAATCCACAGGGAAACCACAAAAAATGCACAGTTCACTTGCGTGACTACTTGAAAATTTATTTCTTCATTAATTTTAATTTAAATGAATGAATAACTAATATTCCTGTGCTTGCATTAACATTTTTTTTTTAACTGTACGTTTACTGTAAACTGTACCTAACCTAAGGACGGAGAAAAACAAAGACACAACAACGAGAAGGAAAATCGCATCGTTAAGGAACTTAAGTCTAAGCCTGTTTTTTACCTAAAAGCAGACATAGGCAACAGAGTCGTCATCATGGATAAAGAGGACTACGACATGCAGATGGCTTTAAAAATCAGTAATGGACCTTACAGGCAGCTTCGAGTAGACCCCCTACCAAACATGGTGAAACACGTGGATAAAACACTAAAAGAGTGTAAAACAGTACTAGGGGATGCAGCAATCCGTCTTTGCGAACCAAACCCTATCCTCCCCCGAATTAAAGACCTCCCAAAAGTCCGCAAACCCGGAAACGAAATGAGGGAGATTGTTTCATCTGTAGGATCTCCAGTCCATAAGCTAGCAAAATGGCTAGTGAAAGAATCTCAAGGTATTTCCGAGCAATTCCCAACAACCTCAGTTCGTAACTCTCAGGAATTTGTACAACATCTTCTTTCATCAGGTCATATAAATGAAAATGAAGTAATGGTATCTTTCGACGTCACCGCCCTTTTCCCTAGCGTACCGATCAAGGACGTGATTAACCTTCTAGAAGATTGGCTTTTAAAACAAGGAGATGATACAGCATGGAAGCAAAAGGTGCGAATATACCTTAAGCTCACCCGACTTTGCATGGAAGAGAATCACTTCACTTTCAGAGGTTCATTCTATAAACAACTAAAAGGAGCCCCCATGGGAAACCCTCTATCCCCATTCCTCTGTGAACTGTTTATGGCGAATCTAGAAACCATCCTAAAAACGGAAGGATTACTTCCAACTCGTTGGTGGAGATACGTCGACGACATCTTCGCCGTAGTTAAACAAGAGGATCTCCCCTTAATTCTTCAAGCAAACAACAATCTCCACAAAGACATTAAGTTCACTCATGAAATAGAAAAGGATGGGAAACTTGCATTCCTCGACCTTCTAGTAGTGAGAGAATCATCGTCATCATCGTCTTTAGAGTTTGAAATTTGCAGAAAACCCTCAAATACCCAAAGAGTCATCCCTCAAAACCACTCTTTTCAGAATAAAATGGCCACTCTCCACCACATGATCCACCGGATTTTGACCCTTCCTCTCAATAAAACCGGAAAACCCAAAGAATTAGCATATATCTTCGAAACTGCTAGACTCAATGGTTGCAAAAAGAAGACAATTCAAGCTATCATCAAAAAAAGGAAAAACTTCTTCATAGGAAATCACAAACAACCCTTTCCGATTCACCTGAACCCCTGAAACGTGTATCCGTCCCCTTCGATAAAGACATTACGCAAAAGCTGAAACCACGACTTAGGGAATTTGGCTTGGACTTAGTTTTCGCTAGCAGGCACAGTCAATTAGCATCGTTGTTAGGCGCCACCAAAGATTCAGTAGATGTATTAGGCAGAGCAGGGGTGTACAAATTTAAGTGTAAACACTGCAGCAAAATTTATGTAGATCAAACAAAGAGAATCTTGGCAACAAGGTTCAAAGAGCATCTAGCGGAAGTGACTAAGGCTGTCAAACAGGCTGACAAAGGAACTTCAAATCGACAGTTGCAGAACACATCTTCACGGAAAATCACGACATAACGACGAATGACATCACAATCTTACGGACTACCTCCTGGAAATAAGACGTCGCAGAAAGCTTAGAAATCAACAAACAACAGAACACAAATCGACTAAACAAAGACCAAGGTAACGGGTACACATGGCTATTTAACTTAATACCTAAACGACAACAAAGCCAACGCAGCGGAGCACCCGCTGTTACAGAATAATAAGGTTAGGTAAAAGAAAAAGGCGAGGTAGATAGTAAGCATAATATTTGCTTTTGACTCAGGATAGGTTAGGTAAAAAATGTTAGCTATATTTAGGTACAATTGTTTGTATTTGGGAAAATAGTATAAATACGGCAGGTGGCGAAGGTTTTCTTTCAATCGAGTATTAGTACACGACACTGAAGAAGTCTGCACATTGTAGACGAAATACGCGTATCTGTCAAGATAAGCAATAAAGGTAGTTGGAATTAAATGGAAATTACTAATCATTCTTCTCATTTTCTAGTTATCTTATTCCGCTTCGCTTCTTAGCAGGAGGCCTGACTGCCGCTTAAACGAGGTCCATGAGTGAGCCATGTATGCCCTATCTTCAGCCGAGCCAGAATCTTTTGAAATCGAGGATTGTGCATATCCTTCCACTCCTGTGTCGTATTCTTAATACGAGGTAGGAATGCGTCACGGTTGTTATGCCAAGATTTTTTTTTTTTTTATTAAATCATTTATTTGTACAGGCTCAATCGAATCAACTTTACAGAGCCAAGTTTTCATATTTATATACATCAGTTATCTTAAAACTAAAGTTAGAAGGTAAGAACCGATTACTCGCGGCCGTCTCGAGGTTAATAGGAATAACAATTTTAAGGATGGGAAGATGGGCGGGAATTTTAAGTATGGTTTACATAACACATTTATTTTAAATTCTGAATTGTCAAAAAACTTATAACTATACATCTTTTGGTTTTCTTTTGACTTGAACATATCTGAGAAAGAAAAAAAAAAACTCACAAACACAGATAAAAAAAAACTAAAAATATACATACATGTTAAACTAACTACAATCTAAGGCTAATGTTAGTCAAAAACACATAAATGAGTTTCATGTACTCCAGATCACGTACAGCCAAAATATCTCGAACCGGTACATTGGGTTGTCTACCTCGAGCCCTAAGGGAATCATAAAGCTCAGATCTGACTCCACGATGCTCGGCACATGACCAAATAATGTGATCTGCGTCCTGGTAACCTTTTCCACATTCACAGAGATTGCTGTCGCTCAGCCCAACACGGTATAAATGAGCGTTCAAAGAATAATGATTGGACATGAGGCGAGACATGACACGAATGAAATCTCGACCCACATCCATTCCCCTAAACCAGGATTTCTTCGACACCTTAGGGATGATAGAATGTTGCCATCGCCTCAAATCTCCTTTACTCCATTTATACTGCCAGCTGACGAGTGACTGTTGACGAAAAATAGTAAAAAATTCATTGAAGGCGATTTGTCGATCGTAAATATCGCCTTCTATAGCGCCCACCTTTGCAAGCGAGTCCGCTCTCTCATTGCCCAGAATTGAACAATGAGATGGGACCCATACAAAGGTGATGATAAAATAACGCGAAGATAAAGCACTTAGAAGCTCCTGTATTTTCATGAGAAAATACGAAGAGTGCTTTACCGGCCTCAAGGAGCGAATAGCCTCTATAGAACTGAGACTATCCGTGAAAATGAAGTACTGATCCGGTGTTAATGAGGCAACCATTTCTAGCGTAAAGTGTATTGCCGCTAATTCAGCGACATATACGGAACAAGGAGCTTGAAGTTTACGATTGGCGCTATAAACTTCATTAAATATACCAAAGCCTGCTGACTCCTCTATCAATGATCCATCAGTGAAGAACGATTTAGTGGAATCAACTTGGCCAAACTTTGCAGCAAATATTACCGGAGCAATCATAGGACGATGATGCTCTGGGATTCCATGAAGCTCCTGCTTCATGGATAAATCAAAGTGAACCGAATTATCGAAGTCGGAGAAGCAAACACGATTGGAAATATTCGGTGAAGGGCTGACATCCTGTGTTATGTACAAATGGTACAAAGTCATGAAGCGAGTTTGAGGATTCAACTCGAGAAGCTTCTCAAAATTTTCGATTACCTGGGGGTTCATTACTTCACACCTGGTGAGGAGCCGGAGAGACAGTTCTGTAAACCGATCCGAGAGTGGCAACATGCCAGCCAGCACTTCAAGACTCATGGTATGAGTCGAGTGCATGCAACCTAACGCGATACGAAGACACCGATACTGAATACGTTCCAGTTTGATGATGTGCGACCGAGCCGCTGACTGAAAACAAAAACTACCGTATTCTATAACCGACAAAATCGTTGTCCGGTACAACGTTAGAAGATCTTGCGGATGTGCTCCCCACCAGGTTCCGGTAATTGTGCAGAGAAAGTTGATCCTTTGCTGGCATTTTCGCTTCAGATACTCGATGTGGGATTTCCAGGTGCACTTTGAATCGAACCAGACCCCAAGATATTTAAATGACATGGAATGAGTTATCGGTGTACCCCAAATTTGAAGCTTCGGCTGTGCAGGGTTATGCTTCCTAGAAAAAAACTACCAACTCAGTTTTCTCCGTAGAGAATTCGATACCTAGCTCTAGAGCCCAAGTAGACAAATTGTCTAAGGTATCCTGTAAGGGTCCTTGCAGATCGACCCCATTGGGTCCCGTGACAGACACTACGCCGTCATCTGCAAGTTGTCTCAACGTACAGTTGTCACCTAGACAACTGTCAATGTCTTTGACATAAACATTATACAAAAGAGGGCTTAAACATGATCCCTGGGGGAGACCCATGTAGCTAAATCGGGAAGCTGTAGAGTTTCCATGAGAAAAGCTCATATGTTTCTCTGACAGCAAATTGTACAAAAAATTATTCATTAATGGAGAAAAGCCACAAGCGTGGAGTTTATCTGAAAGAACTTCAACAGATATTGAAACAAAAGCCCCCTTGATATCCAAGAATACAGAAGACATTTGCTCTTTTTTAGCAAAAGCTAACTGAATATCTGTGGAAAGCAACGCGAGACAGTCGTTCGTTCCCTTACCCCTACGGAAACCATATTGAGTATCTGAAAGCAGGTTGTTCGTCTCAACCCATTTGTCCAGACGGAAGAGGATCATTTTCTCCAACAACTTTCTAATGCAGGATAACATCGCGATGGGTCGATAGGAGTTGTGGTCGGACGCGGGTTTACCAGGTTTTTGAATGGCAATAACTCTCACCAGCCAGTACAATATTGTGTTCCAGAAACTGATTAAACAAGTGCAACATGCGTCTCTTTGCGACGTCTGGGAGGTTTTTAAGCAAGTTGAACTTGATCCTATCAGCCCCTGGAGCCGTATTGCCACACGAAAGGAGTGCGAGAGAGAGTTCTACCATTGAAAAGGGTTGGCTAATCTCATCTGTTGGGTGGTAGTAGTGAAAATGTCCTTAATTTGTGAATAATCCGTTCCGAATGGCTTTGTACGTTTATTCGAGCGTATATTACAAAATTCTTTTGTGTTCTCTCCCCCCCAATTCTTATTGTAGTTAATGTCCGCTGAGCCGCACTGTGTTGTAATATTTGTCTCCCCTGTTGCCTCTACTGTTGCTACACATAGGGTTCGACTATCTTTAACGATTGGGTTTCAGCTGTAATCTTTCAATAGGACAACTAGTTTTAAGTTCAAACAGCATATACTAGCGTAAATAATTTCAAATCGTTTAGCACCTGCATGAGCTTACTATAGGCTAATTGATTTTGAATTCGTATTAAGGCACTAATTTCTCAGAAAAATAACTTTTAAGGTAACTTTAAATAACAAATTTACTTTTTTCCATCGATTGCTGCTAAGTACTTCAATACACTGGTCAATTGTAAGTTCTATTGTTGCCTTTCTTGGCATAGAAAGGCAACAAGTCCCTTCAAACAATAAGTGTTGTTGTTTATCAATCCACCTTTCTCGTCGTCCCGTATCAGAACAATCCTCTGTACGTGCGATGGGTGTGGATAGCTCCGACCATCTATGTCGAACTTATGGGGCGTGTGGGGCTTGCTGGGCTCATTATAGTAGCGCAATTAACACTCCCCCCGGAATGGGCTTTGGGTCATCCTGATGCACATTTCTTCCAACGCCTACGTCGAGCACAGCAAGCTTCACGGTTGGTCGCTCGTAGATGCCACTGGATGTTTGCACAGTAGCACTTCGCACCTTGCCATCTAGTCCCAGCTTAATCCCAATGACTCGGCCTTTAGACCAGGTGTTCCGAGGAAATTTAGGGTCTACAATGATCACAATGTCGTTGATTCTGATCGGTTTCGTCTCGGTAAGCCATTTTGTCCTACGAGTGATTGAAGGAAGATAGTCACGAAGCCACTGTTTCCAAAATTGGTTGGCTAAAGCTTGCGAAAGCTCCCAGCAATTCTTGAGCACTTCTGAGCTCTCGTCAAAGGGAACCCATGATCTTAATCCGTTGCTGGAACCCAGCAAAAAGTGGTTAGGGGTTAGTACTGGTGACTGGTCGTCGTCGAGAGGAATACTGGTCAACGGGCGAGAGTTGACAATATTCTCGACTTCTGCAAGCATGTTTTCGAGGACTTCGTGGGACGGCGTCCGGTTTGATTTCAGCTTTCCAAGGTTTTGTTTGACGGTTCGTACGAGCCGCTCCCATGCTCCACCCATATGCGGTGAGGCGGGAGGGATGAAGTTCCAGGAAGTATATGACGAAGTAAACTCCGTTGCAAGGCGCTCTGGATCCAAGTTAGTCATCGCTTCTTTGAGTTCTTTACTTGCTCCCTGGAAGTTCGTACCTCTGTCACTATATATGACTGCAGGTACGCCTCTTCTGGCCATGACGTTTCTAAGTGCCATAATACAAGAATCGGTAGTCATTATGTGAACGATTTGCAAGTGGATGGCGCGAGTGGTAAGACAAGTGGCGAGAAGTACCCAACGCTTCTCGAGACGACGTCCAAGGATTATCATAATTGGACCAAAGTAGTCCACCCCCATATAAGTAAACGGACGAGAGTAGGCAGCTAGGCGAGGTAGAGGCAAGTCGCTCATAACCGGTGGTTTTGGTTGCGCATGGTCATTGTTGCATTGTTGGCAGCATCGACGAATACTGTTATAGGTAGCCTTCAGACGAGGGATGCTGTATCGTTGGCGCAGTTCGTTAACTACTGTGTTGTGGTTTTGGTGATGATATTTGCAATGGTAGTGAGATACGACAAGACGGGTGATGTGGTGGTCCCGTGGAAGGATTATAGGGTTCACTGCATCCTGATTGACAAAGGTACACGCGCTGGTTCTACCACGAACTCGGAGTACATCATGCTCATCTAGGAACGGACAAAGAAAATATATTGAACTGCTCTTCGGTATCGACGATGTGGAGTTTCCGGATGTTCGGTTGTCTGACAGTATCGCCACCTCATCTGCGTAAGAACTAGATTGAGCAAGCCGGTACAAGTAGTTTTCAGCCATAGCTAGTTCTGAAGCCGTTAATGCTCCAAAGTTTCTTTCCTCTAATTTGGATGTCCTCACGTTGCCGATAAACCGAAAAACGTACGCGATTCGACGTAGGAGAGGAGTCCATTTAGAGCAGTTTTGAGTATCGATGATTTGCTTTGGTAGTTTGATGTGAACGAGTAAGGAGTGTATCGAAAAGTAGTTATAAACATTCGATGCGTTATTACGCATAAACTACTGTATATATTTTTAGCGTGTAAGCGCCATTTGCTTTGTTTACATGTCAAAAATGATTATTCGGTTCATTCATTTCCATTGATAAAGTTGTATTCAAAATGTCGCGAATTGAATTTGAGACTAAAAAGAAAATTCTGCACACTTGGTGCACCGAAAAGGGTGTTACTTACAACCAGATTGCGAAAAGAGTAAATGTTCACCCGGCAAGTGTAAAACGCATCATCGAAAAGTTTGGTAAGGAGTGCTCCCTCAAGGATTTACCAAGAAGTGGCCGGAAACCCGGCTCCAGCAACCCCGATTTGGACCAAAAAGTTGTGGATTATATTCAACGGAACAAATCTGCCTCTACTCGCGATCTAGCCAAGAAGTTCAGGACCAGCATCGGAATGATTCAACGAATCAAGCGCAGGAATGACTTGAAGACGTACAAAAAGCAGAAAGTGCCCAAACAAACTCCGAACAAAAGTCTCGTGCCAAAACCAGGGCTCGAAAGCTGTACAGCTGCATTTTGGACAATGTCGACCAGTGCATTTTGATGGATGACGAAACATACGTTAAAGAAGATTCAAGAACGCTACCGGGGCCGCAGTTTTATACTAAATCTGTTGGGGAACGTATGCCAACCGCAGATACGACTGTTGCGATGGAGAAATTCGGTCAGAAGGTGCTCATTTGGCAAGCTATTTGCACATGTGGCTTGCGTTCTTCAATTTTCTATACAAAAGGAACTATAAATGCTGAGATTTATCAAAAGGAATGTTTGAAGAACAGGTTGCTACCATTGTATAGAAAGCACCAGTCCCCTCCTCTCTTCTGGCCAGATTTGGCATCGGCACATTACGCCAAATCCACTCTACAGTGGCTGACGGAGAATAACATCAAGTTCGTAGAAAAAGACATCAACCCACCAAACTGTCCCCAGTTGCGACCGATCGAACGCTATTGGGCAATAGTCAAGCGTATATTTAAGAAGGATGGTACAGTGTCCCAAAACATGACCGATTTTAAGAAAAATTGGGCAGCGGCATCCAGGAAGTGCACAAAGGTCACTGTGCAGAATTTGATGGCAGGTGTCAAATCAAAGGTACGGGCATTCTACAGAAATGAACATGATGACTAGTTTTTCCGTTTGGATCTTTTGTAAACATGTTAAGCTATAATAAACTGAAATAGTATGTTAATTTTAACCATGTTTTCATGCCTATTTTATTATTTGGAAGTTTATAACTACTTTTCGATACACTCCTTAAAGGTGGACGTACCTCTCCCGAGGTTGTGGAATAGGTGTGAAGTTCAACGGGCCATTCTTCTTCTGGTTGCTTGATAAACTCCGGACCATTAAACCATCGACTAGTTCTGCTCATGTCCGGTACCAGTTTCCATTTAGTCCCATCATCAGCGACATTCTTCTTTGTTTGGATCCACTGCCATTCACTGACCTCGGAAACTTCGAGAATCTCACTCACTCGGAAAGCGACAAATTGGCTATATCTACGATGGTCGGACTTGAGCCAGCAGATGACGTCGCTTGAATCTGTCCAGAAGAATCGCTTATTCACTTTGACAGATAAAGACTTTGCTATACTGTTCGCCAACCTGACTCCGATGACGCAAGCTTGAAGCTCCGAGCGCGGAATTGATAGAAACTTGATTGGTGCCACACGAGTTTTTGAACCAACCAGCGCAGCTTCAATTATAAGTCCTTCCTTAAATCGCAGATATACTACTGCAGCGAAACCTTTTTCGCTAGCATCAACGAAGATGTGCATTTGAACTTCGTTGGAGATTCCAACGGATGTAGCCGTCCTGTAGCATCGTGGGATCTCCACCTTGGCCACTTCAGGAAGTACCTTTAGCCATTGCATCCACATTTCAAATTGTGTTTCTTCAATAGGATCATCCCATCCAACAGACGTTCTCCAAATTTCTTGCAGTACCACCTTCAGGAACATCAAAAAGTGACCAATGAGTCCCAAAGGATCGAATATCATCATCAAGGTTCGAAGTACTTCACGTTTCGTAGGGTTCCGCTGCCCCGACAACAATTCTGGATCATATCGTGGAGAAACCTTGAAGGTGAAGCAGTCAGTGCAAGTATTCCACCACATTCCAAGAACTTTCTCGGTCGTCACACCTTCTGCCATATTGAGGTTCTTCTCTTCTGTATATCGCTCTTGTAATGCTTCCAAAACGGCCGGGCAGTTGGAGATCCAATTTCTCATTTCAAAGCCAGCTTCAGAATGAATTTTCCTAACATCCCGTGCAAGATCGATGGCTTCTTCTTTGCTTTCGACGCTTGCAAGCATGTCATCTACGTAGTGCTGATCGATGATGGCTCTAACCGCTGTCGGATGGTCTTTCTCAAATCGCTGGGCGTTAGTATTTTTTACGTATTGCGCAATGCTAGGAGCGCACGATACTCCAAACGGTAACACTAACATGACGTACACGTTTGGATCCGCGTTGCCCTCGTTGTCCTTCCACAAAAAACAAAGTCGGACATCTTGCCTCAGAAGAACCTGCAGATACATCTCCCGAATATCCCCGCAGATTGCGATCCGGAACTCTCTAAACTGGACGAGAACTGCAAGTAGCGACGTCAAGAGATCAGGGCCTTTGAGTAACAGTGAATTCAACGAAACGCCATAAGCAGGAGCAGCTGCGTCCCATACCAGACGTATCTTACTCGGTTTATTGGGGTTCACAACGGGAAATACGGGCAAGTACCATTCCTGATGCTGATGTGCTTTGAGTTCGTCTTCCGTCAACCTTCGAACATAGCCTTTTTCCACGTATTCACCCATCTTCGCCATCACGGTTTCGGCAAACTCCTCATCCCGCTTCATACGCCGGTCTAAGCACTGCCATCTTCTGTAAGCCATTCCTTTGCTATTTGGAAAGCGAACATCATCGTACTTCCAGAGGAGGCACGACTCGTACCTTCCTTCTTTTGGAATTGTCGACTTTTCAAGCATGTCCATAGCACGTTGGTCATCCGTTGAGCGTAGAATTTTTTCTGGTTTGGCAATCCCAAGGCTATCTAGGGTGAAGTAGTGTTTCATTGCAGTGGACAGGTTTTCATCGGATTCCAGTTGGCACTCACAGACTTTGATAGTGTGAACATTCACGTAATTTGGCTGTCGCTGTGTTTGTGAACTACTCCCGTAGATTATCCATCCCAAGAGTGTTTTTACGGCGATTGGTTCATAAGGTTTTCCTTCTCGACCTTTTAAAGTATGCCCAAGCGACGCGTGATCGAGACCAATCAGAATTCGTGGACATACGTTACTGTAGGATTCGACCGGTAACCCGCTGAGATATTGGAACCGTTGCAGCAACTCAGAGTACACTAATGTTTGCGGCCGAAGTTGTAAATCCTGGATCGTATGCACATTCGACATCTTGTACGATTTTGAAGACTTTCCGATGGCTGATATTTCCACCTCTACTTTTCGAGATGCGTTCTCTACTCTCTTAGTACCACCTGTCCATTTCAGGCACAGCGGTGAACGAGGGCCAACTACTCCTAGCTCCTCTGCTAAGCTATCTTCCATAAGCGTCAGCTCCGAACCGTCGTCTACAAACGCGTATGTCTGAATGACCTTGGATGGACCATGGAGCAATACGGGAACGATCCTGAACAGCACTTCGCTGGTTTGAACTTGATGAATGTTGCAGCTTCCGGTAGCAGCTGCTTCCTGCTTTTCGTGGTGCAAGAAAATGCATCCTTTAACTCCACAAGGTTTTTGCTGCCTGCAGGATCCACTGTGTCTTCGTAGGCATTTACGGCATAGCTTTGCCTCCCGTACAACGGCCCACTTGGCATCTAAACTAAGTTCGGCGAATCTTTTACACTTGACAACTGCTGTGCAATTGCCTTTGCATGTAACACAATCTGCGATTGGCGCGGATCCTGCTGCCGGTGTTGATCCTGGTACGGCCCGCGTCTTTGCTGGTATTGATCGTAATCGTTCTGGTTCTGCGTCGGAGTGAACATTTACAAAACCGTCGTTCTTTGCCTCTCGACTTCTTGGCGCACTAGATATAGTTTGCATAACAGCCGTAGCATCTTCGGCAATTGAATACATCCATTGACTGAAGTGTAGAAGATTTGGTGCTGAGTTATTTCGACAAAATTTTGCCCAATCCAGCTTCAGCGTGGGGGGAAGACGATCCACCAGCTCAACTTTCAAGGCTGCGTTATAGATGAAATCCTCAACTCCACACGCTTCAATTGTAGCCACCAAGTTTTCAACCGTCAGTGCAAAATTTACCAATGTGTCAAGCTTCTCTACTTGCGGCGATGCTAACGAACGGATCTTTCTGATTGATGCATGCACGATTGCTTCTGGTCTACCATATAGCATTTTCAATGTACACATGACACCGCCAACATTTGACGGATGGAGTAGACGACAGCGGACAGCCTCTAAAGCCTTTCCCTTTAGGCATTTCCGAAGTCGGAGCATATTTTCCTCATTGGAGAAACCACACATTTGCGATGAGGAACTGTACATGGAGAAGAATAGCGGCCAGTCTTCGGGATTTCCACCAAACTCCGGTAAATCCTTGGAAACTGCCTGACGTGCTGCTATCTGGCTACGGTTGAGAACGCACACGTTCTCGTCGGCATCGCGATAGTGCGGGTCGGGATTTTCAAAATTCCGGGCAGTTAAATCTGGCAGTGCAGTGTTTCGGTACTGATGTTCCGGTTCAGATGTCGGCCCAGGCCAGAAATGACCATTTAGGTTAGTAGTTAGCGTTCGAGCACCATGCTGGATTCCTGAAACCGGAGATAACCGGGGAACTTGCGATGGATTGAAATGCACTCTTTGATGTGGAGCCGATCGACGATTCTGCGCATGGTAATTTTGTACTGAAGCTACCCGAGTTTCTTGCGGTTGGCTGTAATGATTATCCATAGCTGGAGCTGGTCGAGGAAACTGGAATCGGTAGGACTGGTCTTCTGAAACGGCATTTTGGATCTGTAATCCCTGCTGATCTGCTGGTGTATGATGAAATTGAACTCCTGGAGCCTGTGGTTGTTGTTGATATATCTGATCATACGGGTCAACATCCTCTAGCGGTACTGATGCTCGTGGTCGGCGGAACATGCCTTCGGGGACTGGATCTCGAAGTACGCGATATTTGGGTCTAGGATCATTTGGAACCCCCTGGGGTGTCGACTGTTTGTTAGGAAAGAAACCGTCCAGAGTTGATCGCCGATCTACCTGTTCAGCAACCGATGACCTTCGAACGATGGTCTGCACCTGGTCTCCATTCAGATCTTCTTCAACTAGACCAGAATCATAATCTTCACCACACTTATCCGTATCTCTCAGCCATCCTCGAACTTTAGAAATTTCTTCACGTCCTACGTCATCATCACTAATCAGACATTCACTTCCGTCATCTTCTTCATCCAAAATCCGGTATTTCTCTTCCAAAAACCTTTGTTCCAACTGCTTCTGCTCTTCCAGCATCTGCAACCGTCGATCGAGCTTTCGTTGATTGCTTCGGGTGCTGCTTGGCTTTCCGGTGGACTTCCTGGTGTTGTTAACGTTGGGGGGTGGATCTACCTGATGAGCTTGCTGGGGTATTGGTATCTGCCCAACGTCATTATTGGCGCCGAAGTGCTTGTTTGAACACTTTGGACAAATCCAACTATGGTTTTCTATGCCACTGGTCACTTCCACACAAGAAAAATGATACCACTTTTCGCAGCCATCACACTGTACCATTAACATCATCTATCGAATTCGTGGTTTCGCGGGGAATCAACCGTGCCAGCACAGAATCTGGACAAACTTTTCGCGCGAACTTAAGGATCCATTGGTCCGAGTACTCCTCGCTCTCGTTGTTCGTAGTTCAATTACGCAATCTTCGCGCCGTGTTCCAAAGAGTACTCATCGACGTCTCGCGCGATAGCCCGTCCACGAATCTTCGCCAGTAACCGCGTTTCTTGGCCTTGATGAGGCTCTTAAGTTCGCGTTCAAGGGCCGTGTATACTTCGAAGTGCTCAGGTGTTCCACGTCTACGGAAAACTTTAAACGCGTCGGACTTTTTATGGTAAACCTCGGTGCATTGCTAATCCCACCATGGAGAAGGAGGTTTCCTGCGAAATGACGTTCCTGGAACTGGTCGAGTTTGAGCTTGAAGCGCGCTGTCTAAGATCAGGTTGGAGAGGAAGTTATATTCTTCCAGTGGTGAAAGCCCTTCTACCGTCGTTACGGCTTCCTCTACTGCTGTGCTGAACTTTGTCCAATCGATGTAACGGGTAAGATCATACGCGACGTTGATGGATTCCGACGGATTGAACCCGGTGGCAATCGAAATTTGTATGGGCAAATGATCACTACCGTGGGGATCTTGAATCACATTCCATGTGCAATCCAACGATAATGAATTCGAACAAAGTGTGAGGTCTAATCTACTGCCAACTGAGGATGGACCAGCCAAACGTGTTACTTCTCCATTGTAAAGAACTGTCATATTGAAGTTGTCACAGAGGTCATATAACAAGGAAGACCGGTTGTCATCGTACAGTTCTCCCCAGCCTGTACCGTGAGAGTTAAAATCTCCCATGACCAACCGCGGAGCAGGAAGAACCGAACAAATATCTGAAAGTTGCTTTTGGTTTATTGAGGCTCTAGGAGGAATATAAACGGATGCAATGCAAAGGCTTTTATTTTTAATAACAGCCTGACATGCGACAACTTCAATACCTGGAATAGGAGGAAAATTCACTCTATAGAAGGAGTAGCACTTTTTGATCCCCAGAAGTACTCCTCCTCTACGTGAATCCTCACGATCAAGACGAATAATATTGAAATCATGAAACGGAAGATCGATTTCAGAAGAGAGCCATGTTTCACAAAGAGCGAATGCATCACAACCGGTATTGTGAGTTAAAAATTTGAATGATTCCAATTTAGGAATCAAACTTCGACAATTCGACTGTAGAACAGTGATCAAATCCCCAACCTCATTTGGAAAATTATCCATCGAAGGAAATGATTGCTGCAAGGAGGGGCAACTTTATTGTCAATTGCTTCAAAAAAGACTTCACTGTTGGAAGCATTGCCAGAACAATGCTTTTGAGAGGGTCAGAAATTTCGATGTACTTGAAGATACCTTCGACAATGTTATCAAATGAGAACAACCCAGTCGAGGAAGGGGCTTCTGTTCTTAAAATCGGGGCATCAGGGGTTTTGGATGTCCCCGGAAGAGATGGAAAGTCCTGGGTGTAGTTAGTACTACGAAAACCAGGAGGAATTGGATTTTCCTTTTTCCACCTTTTTTTGAAATGGGCATGCTGGTCTCGGGCTTCTTTTCAGCAACTTTCCGTGGGTGGACGCGTCTTCGCTTCCTTGAAGCACCTTCCGGAAAAGTGAACGATGTTCCCTCTTCAGCCGAATCAAAGTCAGACTCGTCATCTGACAGAGGAGCAAAGGGATTTGTATTGGCATCGGGCGATGGTGAGGCTTTTTTCACCATTTCGGCGAAAGATTGCCTGGAACGCTGTTTTAGCGAGCGTTCTAATTTTTCCCCGCGTTGTTTGTACGCCGGGCACGACGAGAGAGCATGAGGAGGTGTTCCCTTACAGAAAGCGCATTTTGGGGTGCTGTCTGCGCAGGCGCCATCCTCATGTTTCTCCCCGCAGTTGGAGCAGCGTGCCTTATTGCCGCAATGGGAGGTCGTATGTCCCATCTGCTGGCACTTTTGGCAGATCATGACCCGAGGTACAAACAACCGTACAGGTAGTCGAAGTTTTCCCAACTCGACGTATTGAGGGAGGGCTGAACCAGAGAAGGTCACACGAAACGAGTCTGACGGTGTAAACTTCTTTTCACCCTTAGTGATCGATACTGTGCCTAATTTTCGCACATCCAGTATCTTTACTGGAGAAAGCAGAGGGTTCTTGAACCGACCAACCACCTGTTTCAGCAGGATCTCAGGGGTCAAACTCGTTTCGGTGACCACACCTTCGATTTCAATACCCCGAGCTGGGATATACACCCGATACTCGAGTGTAAAAAGCTGAGAGACAGCAATCTCGTTAGCTTGCTTGAGGTTGGACACAACGACCCGAAGTTTATTGGGTCTCACTTTGATTATCTCGGTCACTGCCGAGAATCGCTTCATCAGATCATCAGAAATCTGACAAACATTCAGAGGTTTCGATTTGGGCTGAAAATAAACAACCCATGGACCAGCTGAACCATCTGGGTAAGCACGTAACTTTATGAGTTATCTCATCATTTCGCGCCATAGATGGTTCGTCTTCCGACAAACCATCCATGGCTCGTTCGTGGGAGCTTATGATGCTCAACCACTGAGGCAATTAATTTAAAAAAAAACACACACAAACACACACAGATACAACACAAAATACTTAAGCTAACAACAACTATTCTAAATGTATTCAGGAGAGAAAGAGTAATAAAAAACTTATCTTCTATGTATTGCTGATCTGCTGCTGCCGGGCGACGAACGTGTGTGGCCGCTTATACCGGTGAGGAGTGAAGCACAACGAGTGTAATACGATGGTTGGTGATGGTTGGCAGATGAACGGATGAACGCTAACACTAGGTGGACTGCTGGTATGCGTAAGCACGCGGAGATGCGAAGCAAAATGGCTTGTCACTTTTGAAATTAATTTCAAATCGTTATTGCACTGCTTTTCTGCACTGAACCTTTCTTCTTCATAAAAAAAAACTCGACCACAACTGACTGCAGTGGAAACACTTTCGAGAGAAAAAAAAATAACTGGTTTTGTGAAAGAAGAATTACTAAATATTACCAAAGCAACGGAGCGCGGGAGGAACGAACTTAACCGTTTGCTAGTACACTGGGCAATGATGCCAAGATTTGTCCCACGCGCATCGAGAGGTCCACCCAGCGGGTAACGTCGCTGTAGGGTATTGGAATATCCGACTGCTGAACTTGACGACCCTCATAACTGGGTATACCAGCGCGCCCAGGTACCCAAGAAAAGGTTACGTTAGCGTACTGTTGTTCTTTCAACAGCCACGAGTGTCCAATCTGCTCATGTTCAAGTGCAGATAGACAACTCCCAGAGGCATAGAATACAATACAATAGTAGTGCATGCCTGCAAGAACACATAGGCCTCAGCTGAGAAGATACCACAGAGACCGAATAACCAACCGCAGCGGCTCATGGCCTTCCAAGACACCCCGTAACCAGCATCATCCTTGATCAATGAGAATGAGCATGAGCATGGTTGACCGCCAACGGATGCTACTCCGTTATTGCCAGATCAGCTGTATTTACACAAAGAACCAATAGATGATGTTTGGGACTAACATACATCATCAATGTGTAAAAGTAGCCTTATTGGGTGTCATGCTTCGAATAGTTGTTTCGATCTCCTGCAGAGAGAGGAGCTCGGAGTTGACGCGAGTGATGCGCCGCACTACTTCATCATTGCTCATCTCTCTCCTCTTTACTTTCTCCCTATCGTCTGCCAAAGAGTCCACCAACGCTCGCTTCTCCCGTCGGGAGCTGTGTTGTACTTTCTTTATTTAGAGCAGAATACCGTTGACAGGACTTGTATTTAGCTGCTCTGGTTCTCGTTCGCTCTATCGCGACTTTTGCTTCTCTACGCACCTCAATCCAGGATTCATCAGTGCCCACTCTTAACGCTGTGTGTGCAGCTCACCCAGATTATTTTCACTTGTTTACTCGATTAAGGCGTTCTTCATGGCCGCCCACTGCTCTTCCACGCTGCCACCTTCCAGAACATCCGCTGCTCGAGTCTTTTCGCAGCTGGATCTTTAAGTCGGCGTGTTTTAAACCACCGCCCGAGCCTCTTCTCAGCCCGTCGAATTCGTGCAATGCATAGGCGATGTCGACACTGTGTTTATTCCGGACATCAAAAGATGGCACAGTCTCCATTTTCAGCAGATACAGATGTGGTCGATTTGAATGTCTGTATGCCCATCACGAGAGAGGCACGGACTTTGTTCACTGGTCGATCTGGAAAAGCTGAGACCTCGATCACCATGTCGTTGTGGCCACAAAATTCTGCAAACAGCTCATCGTTATCGTTCATTTCTCCGAGACCATTACGGTCCATAACTCGCTTATAGCCGTATTGTCGGAGTCGATTTTCGCATTGAAGTCGCCAGAGAAGACTGCACTGTAAAAGTTCTCTCTGTCCTGTAGCTCGGCAGCATCGGTGGGCGCATAACATTGGATCACGGTAAGGTTTCGAACCCATGTTCTGAATCTTGCTATGATTATTCTTTCATTATTTAGCTGCCACTTGATGAGCGCAGCCTTTGCCTGGGCACTTAGTCAGAAACTAACTCCTCGGTACCGAGGCGCGTTGTCATCTCGAATACCTGTCCCGACGTGATTTGCGTTCTCAAAAAATTGGCCAACGAGTTATTTTGCCCAAGGATTTTGAGCTTCCTGCATCGCGCCTCGTTGGCGAATTGTGCCAAATTACCTTGCTGAGCTAATGTAAAAAAAATCCATGTTCCAACTCGTGTCCTATGTTTTGTTGTCGTTGTCGTAAAATCTCCTATCTCTGTGATGTGGTTTCCAAATTATAAATAACTTTTAAGGTGGAGCATTCCTTATTCAGCTACTGGATGCCAGTCAGCTGTTTTTATTAGCCACAGCTCGGATTGGCAAAGCATTTTCCCTACCGCCGTGCCGTGGTTAACGCGCCAGAGTTTGCGGATATTTAATTAAACATACATAAAAATATTCCATGTTTGCTCTTATATAATATACCATTTAATCTCTAAGTTATGACGATAAAATCCGACATGTAATATCCATTGTAAGCTCTGATCATCTCATCTGCATCTATGTTTTTGATTCCAACAATTTCTCTAGATGACTCGAACTTAAAAAATACTAATTTTGGCTTACGCAAATTTCTATGTTCGGATAACTTCAGTGACAACCTATTGGAACTATGCTTAAAAAGTGTGTAGTAGGAGAAAACACATACAAACTTTGAAGCAACGATTCACCATGAAACTCTGTTGTTGTTTTTATTTGTCGTCAATCATATATGTAGACCACTTTGACATTCTTGCCTTAATTCTACTCTTACAGATATTGTGAGAATAATACTTTTTTAGTTGATTTTTATTCATTTTTATATCAATTGTGGTGCAGTATTTGTTATAGCAAGACATCATCTTATTTATGGGTCCATTTTGGGCATAGTTAGTTTTTTGTTTATTTATGTGGGATAAATTCCTGCTTCTTAAGTAACGGGTGGGAGCGTAGAAGTGGATCTTCTCTAAAATGTCTGCGTCATTTACTCTTTGCCCAATAACATCGTTTATAAATGACAGAATTGCAAACTCACGTCGTTTTTCAAGACCATCTATTTTAATTAACATATACATCGAGATTCATAAGAAGGTAACCGAAAAGAGTTCATCCTAACTTACGCAAAGCATACAATAAAAACTGTTTCTGTACTGACTCAATACGGTCTTTACGTGCATTCTGATGTGGATCCCAAACCACGCTGCAGTACTCAAGAGGGGGCCTGCCATATGTTACATATAACGTTTTTATTGTATAGGGATCATTGAAATGAAAACTAAACCTTTTGATGAACCCGAGCATATTACTTGCCTTGTAAATTATATTGTTATAGTGTTCTACAAAAGTTAGCTCGGAATCAAGTATGACTCCCAAATCTCTAACTCGATTGCATCTTTCAACAGTTTGTTGACCTATAGTAATGGTGTCTTGCCTTACATTGCGCTTTTTAGTGAACGAGACTGAGATGCACTTTTTTACGTTAATCTCTAGCAAGCTTTTTGTACACCAAATATGGAAATTATCAACTTCTCTTTGGAAGATTTCAATGTCAAATGATTAACGTATTTCCATGAAAAGTTTCATGTCCTCTGCATATCAACATTTAAATGGCAGTCAAGCACTCGACACTGAAAAAGTCTGTAAGTCGCAGAAGAAATAGGCCTATCTGTCAAAAGATAAACTATCTGTAGTAGAATTTAACGGAATTTGCTCGCGTTACTAGTGATAGTTTAGGAAAGTGTTTCAGTTTTTTTTTTTAGAAAAATTGATCAATCCTAGTTTTTCAATCAAGTAAAATATAGTCAACATCATTGACAAACAAAATAAATAGTAAAGGACCCAGATGCCATCCCTGTGGTACTCCCGATGTAACATTCACAACCGATGATTGTGTTGTGTTCTTCCACGCAAGTATGACTTAACCCACTTTAATAAATTATGATTGAAACCTATCTTAGACAATTTGTAAAGCAACAATGGAATATCGACTCTATCAAATGCTTTGCTAAAGTGAGTGTTTATGGTTTCAACATAATTACCTTCATTCATTGCATTAATTGAAAAATTTACAAAATTTACCAAATTTGTAGTAGTAGAGCATCCTTTCATAAGGCCATGTTGCTTGGTAGAAATAACATTTTTTTGAATTGATAATGGACTCAAATAGTTTGGAAATACAAGATAATATTGCAATCCCACGATAGTTTTCAACATCTGATTTTTTACCGCTTTTGAGGATCGGAACCAAGTACGATTCCTTCCAAATGAGGGGAAATATGCCGGTTTTTAGAGATGAATTAAACAACCAAAACAAGGGTTTCACTAATTCCTATGATAATGTTTTCAAAAATACTGGCGGTAATCCGTCAGGACCAGCTCCTTTAGAAGCGTCTAATGTGCTTAAAAAAAGCAAAATTTCGTTGACAGGTGCGCTTTTTGCTTCCTATTTTTGAGATTTATAATAAGGCAGAAATCATCGGTCATAGTAGTGAACAATAAATCAAGGTAGCAATTGTCCTGATTTCGTACATGATTTATTTGATTCGGTCCAATCTCCGAACTTTGTTCAAAAAGAGTAAGAAGCGTTAAATTTTCTCTAATTATTGGTATTAAAAGAGATTCATTTTCATCATCTACAATAAAACCAGTAGCGTTTTGGTTAAAGTTACCATAAATGTGAATATTGACGTCAGACTTGCATTTTGACAAAATACTTTCAGCAAAATTAAAAAACATTTTGTATGAATCAATTTTTGCACTTTCTGAGGGGAAATACCCTGCTCCAGTAATATGAACTTGATTTTCGATCACAGGTGTAACCCAGACATGGCCAAATTTCGGCTACTTGTCTACAATTTCTCGGTAGACCCACACTTTCAAGAATATAAGAAACGCTCACCATACGAAAATCTGTTTTCTGCTATTCATCCTGTAAAACTGTATCACAGGGACATCATGAGCAAAAGAAATGACAAGAAAAGTGGTGTATTTCAGTTCCATCAATTTCCATGATTCATTCAAGAAATAGCAGTGTATTTTAGACTAGACCAGAAGAACAAAATCTCCTTAATTTCATGATCGCTAATAAGGGAATTAGTAATGAAAGACTCTTAACTTTTCAATATTATTATTATCCTAGCAAGATAATCAAGATAATAACTAAAAAAATCATATTTAACATAAAAAGAATTAATATTGCCGTATGACGCCTCATAAAAAATTATGCGAATCATAACCATAAAACAAAAATTTGCATATCTATTACTTGATAATCAGTTTAGCAACCCTTCCATCCATCATCATTCTACATTGTACCTCCTACATCTCCTGCTGTCATTGGCTTACGGAATGGAATGGGTGACGTGCAAATTACTGACGGCGGCGCCAAAAAGAACTTCTCTGATCGCACAACACGTTTCCCAATCTAATTACGGTAAAATCAACACTAGCTGTAACAAAATTTACATTTTTTGGCGCACATCATCAGCGCCAGAGAAAGAGAAGTAGCAAAAAAGAGCAACAAACAATCGCTCAACTTACCTACCAGAGATCCTCGAATTCCACGCCAGCAGCGTGGGTTGCATTTTGAAGACGAAAAAACAAACTTTCCGGCAAAGTAGAAAAACAATCAAAGGGTTTGTACCGATTTCTCACCCTCATCTCATTAGGAATTTGTAGGAACTCCTCGCTTGCCTATTCTTCCTGTTGCACACAGTGGTTCTGGTGCACGGAGTCAAAAGTTTCCTTCCGAAAATCTAATTATCTGAAATAAATTAAAGAAAAACATCTTGCAAGCAGATTTTGGCAATACCTACCTAAATCCTTCTTTGTTGTGCGGATGGTGGACTTGCTTCTTTCGCCTTTGCTTCGACGCCGGTATTCAGCTAACTTTTGCCCTGATGAATAGTGCATAATTTAAAAGTATAGGATGGATGGCGATTTGCCCTACCTTCATTGATGTACATATAGCTGACCTTCTTGGCCTGCTGGAGGCAAAGTCAGTGGTCGCATCGGGAGGTCCAGGCATGGGTACGAAATGATGAAACATATGTTTTACGTTTTGAAAAAATGTTCCTAAAATAAGCCTTGTGCGGAACAAGGTCACGGGAGGGTTTGTTTACATTCTTCATTCGAATAAATAAACGAATATATAAATATATCGTATAAATTCTTCCATTTGACGTCGTATCGTGTTAAATGTTTTAATTTAAAATAACAAGAATTGATGAATTTATTATCATCGGAGAAAAGAAAACTTAGCTCGTATATAGACAACATTCTTCTTCATGAAAATAACCCTATGTTCTCTAAGGTACGCTAAAACAAGAGGTCATTTAGACTATATCTATTCATTGAACCTGAAATGTATTTCACAATTTTTTGCACCCATCTCCACTATTTTCATATTTTTTATTTATATATGATTTGTTCAAGCTCAATCAAATAATCATCACATAGCCGAGTTCTCATTTTAAAGAAATCGAACTACTTAAGTGAAAAGATTGATTTCGCGTGCTTGTCTCGAGAATCATTGGATTCACATTTGTTGTATGTACACACTACCAAAATGTCATGTAAATTTCTGTCCCCTGAGACCAACACATGCCAGCGTCCTTTAGCACATAAGAATGAGTTGAAAGAGATGAAAAAATATTCAATCAAACACATCTTTTGTGGAATAGCGTATGTGTCAGTTTCAAGAAACATAATTTTACACGAAATCTTTCTTTACATTCCCCGACTTTTTACAAACATGAATTACGTCTCGTGTAAAATTCATAATTTCTAAGTGTGCAGAAATGAAGGCAAAAAATGATCCATGGTTAACAGATGTATCCTTTTTTTTAAGTTTCAACTTGTGCGTATGAAGCTTTTGATTCCATCATTTTCCAAAAACAAACAAACAAACACACACACACACACACACACACACACACACACACACACACACACACACACACACACACACACACACACACACACACACACAAACATACACATACACACTTACACACACACACAAACAGAAATTTCAAACTATACAAAGAGAATATCTCAATATTCCCGGTAAACTAATCAGAATCCCAATCTTACCCCACATTTTTTTTTGTTTAAATATATAATATAATTCCCTCTTTTCTCCCCTCCTCTCTTTTTCCTTTTTTTTCTTTTTTTATATACATATACATTGTAAAAATTCCTAACAAAAAACAACACCCCCCCCCCAAAAATGTGGGGGGGTGTTTTTCCCCCCCCCCCTCTTCCTGTTTTTTTCCCCCCCCCATTTTTGCACCCCCCCGGGTCTCCCTTTCTTTATTAAGTCCCCCCTGGGGGCGATTCACACGCCGCCCAGAAAACTCTTGTGATAATTAAGATGTCAAGATTCTGTTCAGCCCAGTAAACCAAAAAAAACCTGCCCGCGGAATTGTTAACGACATAGATGCGAATTGACACATGCTTGCCAAATAATTTTTCAAATTGCGGAACACCAGATATTCCTGGTTTCAACCATCAAGTAGTGAAAGTAGGGGAGAACAGTACAAAATGCACTGGTGGGGTAGAATGACCCACTCAATAAATGTGCTCAAATCTTCAAAACTATAGCTTTAATGGAATGATACTTTATCAATTTTTACCTAAAACAGCATAACTCATAATTTTGTAGTACAATAAGGCACTAAATACACCAAAATATGATCAAAATTGAATAAATCTTCATGACTGTACCTCACATGTAAATAATAGTGTTCTTAAAATAAGCTTTTACCATGCGTTAACATCCATGGTTTATAAAAAAATCACTTCACATGTATTGCTGACAACAAAACTTCAAGATAGTACCAAAACTTCACTATAATTCCACGTATTTTCAGAATATTTAGACAAAACTATGCAAGACTAAAACTGGGGCAGAACGCACCGTGGCGTTATATACGTCTACACGCTTAGAAAAAAGTACCCAAGGGAGCGGTTAGGTGTAGGTAACCAACCTTGGGTATAATGATGTTAACCTGCCGCTGAGTATACATAATTTACTTCTGGTAAAATTCTACCCAAACTTATGTAATTTGAACCCAATAATTATTCCCAACGTTGGCTTCCCACACTTAAATGCTTCGTTTGGTACTTTTTTCTAATCGTGTATATAATGAGGAGTTGGCAACATATCGCAAGGTTTTGCTATCTTTATTCCATACTCATTGGCTGCTTGAGCTAAAAAGATGTGGCGAGATGTTGCAACCTCCTCACTTTACAACTCTGAGTAACTTATTATAGCCGTGTTTTTACCTTTTTACAAGCGGTGCATTCAATCCCAATATTGTGGTGCATCATATACCAGTGTTGTGGTGCGTCTTACCCCAATTTTGAGGTGCATATTGAGCAATGAGACAGGCGTTTTACCCCGGTGTCGTCTTGGCATCAAGTTGGAAAAGGTTTAAAAAATCATGAAAAATCATCGTTTTGTATTTAAATTACATTTGATCTACAACGAAAACATAGTAATGCACCATACCCAATAACTTCTTCCTAAATTTCAGCTTCCATTCACTAGTAATTCACGATGTTGCTTAAACAGTGCATTTTGTACCATCCTCCCCACACAAAAAACACCAACACAACACCCCACCCCACACCCCCCCACCCCTCCTTCTTTCTCTTTTTCTTTTTTTCTTTCCCCCCCCCCACCCCCCCCCCCCCCGCCCCCCCCCCCCCCCTTTTAAAAAAAAAGAAAAGAAAAAAAAAAAAAAGATACTAAACAAAACAACACAACAACAGCGGAAACACAACAAAAAACTTCTTCCCCCTCCTTCACCCCAAACAATACATCAAAAAAGAAATTTCCCCCCCCCCATTATATTTTTTCTTTTTGGGCCACACGACATTTTCCATTTCTGTTAGGACCTATTTTAGTTTTGATCTAGAATTGGTAAAGTAATAATCTTTATTGATTCCAATAGATATAAATAATTTATAACAATCACCATTCATATACATAAAAATATATAAATTTATTATCTCTTACAAGGCTTTTGTGTTAATGGAGCTTTTGGCAATTGCATTCAAGACAGTCACCAATTTTTCAAGCAGGTGTGTGAACAGAGAAAAGCGATTCTACAATTTTACACATTTTTGGCGAAATTTTTTTTATGAAAATGAATAGGCTTATTTCGGTGATTCCCGTAACGATGTGGTTAAGTATGTTATGCTATGCTATGAACAACAGATGCAATATACTGCACCCAAACGAGCCTTGAATATTCAGAGGAGAAACTCTGACTAAAATGACCAAGTTGCCATCTTTGATTCTAGCAACTAACAAGCCTGACCCGCTTCACAAGATTCAGGTCGTCTGCTCGATTGGAGCAACATTGACTGCAAATTGGTTGTTCCAATTTTGATATTTCTCTTCTTTGGCGTTCTTGGCCCTTTACTGCATCCAACCTCGAACACCCGTTTGAGATAGATGGATATTGTTGAATCAGGGGAACTTTTCCCCCATGATGGATGTAGTGAAAATTCTTCTAGCAATAACTCTGCTCGAATTTTGCCTACATGGTTAAAAATAACAAATTAAAATCGAACAATAAATTCACACTGTTAAATGCTATGCTATCTACTTGTAGTGCTTTTATAAATCAGGTGGGAATAGGGAAGGAAAGTTAGTGTGACTTTTGCTGTTTAGTGACCGTGTTTACCTCTGCATCCCCACAAAGGTCAAAGCAAGGAGGTTTTTCTATGTTAGTAGGGTAGGGCTCGATGGATCAGGATTCACCTTGATGTGTGATGTGATCACATAATATAGTTCATGTAATTTAGGGGACAAAAAGGATAACAATTACCTGTTACGCTCCGTGTTTTGAGAACACTTACCACCTCTCAATTGTCAGAAAACCCTTTGCGGGGTTCGACTGGTTGGCGTTCTGCTTCTTCCTAGGTATCTAAATGATGCCTATCCGAACCCGCAATGCTTGCCCCATATGGCATTGCAGGTGAACGAAAATTGCATCGTATTTCGAACTCAAACCCATCAACATCTTTTTTTTTTAAAAAAAACAAAACAAACCCCCGAACACACCGATTCTCCGTCGTCAACCAGCTCCGCAACGGACCAGTTCCATTACCGACATGGCATTGCTATAGACATAGGCGTAGCCAGGATTGTAAGTAGGGGAGGGCAAGCTTTTTTTAAAGAGAGAGAGAGAGAGAGAGAGAGAGAGAGAGAGAGAGAGAGAGAGAGAGAGAGAGAGAGGATTACCTTTCTTGTCAACTCTAACCCAAAGTACATATTTTACAATATCCGGCCGATTTTGGCAACAAGATCATTCATTTAGTTTCGTTCGTTTGTTTCTTTGTTGGAATAATGTCTAACTTTATTACTTTTAAAACACTCTCGATTTCCCATTTATGGTACTATTAAATAATGAATCAAACAACTGCTTGAAACTGCTAATTAAAAAAAAAACAATGTGCAATTAACACAATGTGCTCTAAATTTACTAGCAGAGCAACTTTTTCGAAACAAATTTAGAATGAAAAGTAATGAGCATGACATTGACAGTAGTTTTCTTCTTGGTTCATGCGTGTGTTCTCGACTTGTTGTGGAATTTATTTGATTGATGGAAATTCCTGAACCTATTTTACTTATTCTTGTTTTATGCTATTGTCATGCAAAACAGTAACCAAGTGCTTATGTACGTATTTTATCCGATGATCCGTTTTGTTACAAGCATTCTTTTATTCTTGAATACGCGCCGAACCATCGCACATAAATTCGGCGACGGTTTCAGCGTTTTTCTCCCATAGAAACGGAAAAAAAAACTTTGAGGTAGCTCATCGAAGCTTCTGGTCCGCCTCTAAGCATCTTGCTATGAGGTACCAGGTGAGTTTTTATCGATTGCCTGTCGATCTGCTAAATTTGGAAGATGTCATCATTGAGATATCTCAAATTATAATAATCCGTCCAATGTTTCACAAAACAGCGATTGGCTATAATGAAAGGACCAAGTCACCTCCCTTGGTGCTAAACCGATGAGCCTGTACATCAATAGGAGCATAAAGTTGCCAGAAGGCATGAAATGCATCTACGCACACTGGATTCACATAGATTATTCTAAAGAAGTTTCTACTTGATTGATAGAGTTGTAAAAATTGAAAGTTTACGAAGAAAGAGTTTGCTTCGAGCATCGGCAGTGAAAGGTCGTGTCGATGCTTTATTACGCACTATTTTGCTATCGGGCATGGCGCGTTTTGTATTGTTTCGGTTATTTATAATTCGGCGAACATCAAAGCTGAATAGCTATTTGTTCAGTCAAATTTGGAGAAGTTGTTCTGCTATATCTTCTAGAAAGCTGAATAACTTTTTCAAATGTGTTTGAACAAGCGGTTATTCGACGCTGATGTTTGTAAGTTATCTCATATGGTGAGTGATTCCAATAGCATCTTTCTGTTAGTATAAATAGGTTCAAATCAGAAATCGGTACTAATATTTAAATGTTTTACTAAACGCCGCCTGAATTCAGCTTATCGTTTACTAAAAATAACCCTGCTGCCACCCAATCTTGTTATCCAATATCCCAGTGATTTCTCGTGGAAAGGCAGAGGCTGTCTCGGCTTTCAATCAAACAAGTATCACACATTCCTACCCTTTACTTATTTGACCTGCATGCGGGCGAGGCAGGCGCTGGTTATTGCCTTAGTTTGGGATCACCAGTTTTTACACATTGAGGATGTATGCTAATCCTAAACATCATCTGTTAGTTCTCTGTGTAGTAACAGCTGATCTGACAGCAACGGAGTAGCAATCTCGGGCGGTCAATCATGCTCGTGTCTTGCATGTAAGAATACACCCAGGTAACCAATAAGCAGGTCCAAAGCGTATTTACAGCAACCAATCAAGCAATTAAGTCGCCATAAATGCAACATAAATGCCACTTTTGGCCCCAATATACGGCTGCTTTACTGCAATGCTATGATAATGCTTCATTAATGCTATTTTGCATTCGAAATGCTTATTACAGACTACAAGCATTTAAATAGCATTTGAAATGCAACTTTACAACAGATAGCATTCAAGATGCTGATATAATGCTAATATAATGCTTGTAGCATGAATGAAATGCAGATTTAGGGTTGATTTACTGCAGATACTAATGCTTATTGGTTACCTGGGCAGTGCCGTAAAAGGGGATAACATTGACCGGTTTACCCATATAATCAATAGTCCACATAACCATTTTTCGTTGACACACTTTCTAGCTATCAATTATGTTTCTTAATCAAGTATTTTTTGGCTTCCGAAAGCTATAACATTGGTTTAAATATTAAATTATGGAGAGTGTGAGCTGTTTAGTGGAATACCTTTAACTAGAAAATAAGAAGAATGATTAGTAATTTCCATTTAATTCCAAATACCTTTATTGCTTATCTTGACAGATACGCGTATTTCGTCTACAATGTGCAGACTTCTTCAGTGTCGTGTACAGTCGAGTATTAGTACACGACACTGACGAAGTCTGCACATTGTAGACGAAATACGCGTATCTGTCAAGATAAGCAATAAAGGTAGTTGGAATTAAATGGAAATTACTAATCATTCTTCTTATTTTCTAGTTAAATATTAAGTTTTTTGATTGCCAAGAACTGGAAGTTGAATTGAGCATAGCTTTTTCATCTATCGGCTCGTGGAGGAAAAAAGCAATAAATGCTTGACTAATAGTTAACATAATAGGTTAAAGATATTTTTTTATATACGTTAGGTTTGCTAGGTTGGGTTCTTGATTACAGGAAAAAAATTGTACTAAAATTCGTAGCCTTTCCTATTTAAAAATATATCTCATTGTTGTCCACTTTTTGCGCTTTTTTGCTACAACTTGTCACAAAATCGAGGCAACTTCGCGCTTTTTCATTGAGGCAAAGCGGGAACAATACAAACATTAAACATAAGTAATAAACAATTGAAACAAACACAAAAAAATTAAAAATAAAATCAAAAGTTAGGGGGGGGCAACGGCCCTCCCCTGCCCCCCCCCCCAACGCCTATGGCTATAGATACAGTTCCAGCTAAGGGTCCAACATGAATTACTCCCATAATAATTGTTTTGTAATATCGGAAAACACAGCGAGAAAAAATGCACGCCAAACACTACAAACACCGCCTACTCGATCTATCCTAAAAAAGTCAAGGTTGCCACCGGAAACTCCAATTTTAATTGGACATCTCGGACATTACTTCTCGAATAATTTATGATTAGGGCCTGAAAGCCAATTGTAAACAATGGCTTTAGACCTCGATTTCTGTTGTATCTCAAAACAATTCCGGGGATTGAAAACAGCATCTGACAAAGGAATGTTTACTCTACCATATGGTATAGTTAGATTTCGTAGGAGATAAACGTTTAAAGTCATTGTTCACCAATTGACTTTTAGGCCCTTATTATGAATGACTCGAGGCTTTATTTGTTTATTTCTTAATTGATACGCTAATAGATAAAAATGTTATTCCAATTGGACATCCAATTGGACATCCAATTGGACAATCCCTTTGGGCGTCTTCGGAAACAACGCTCATTAACCTCACGACATACATTAAAATTAAACACGTTATAGCAGCTGTTAAAAACGCGACACATGCTTAGCATAGGCTAGTGTTTGACGATGTTGATCCTTTAGTGCTGGTTTTTTAAGAAAGATTGTAAACGGAGGTTGCGTCGTCGAGTGTTCAAGAGACCAAGTAAAGTGGAACAATCTATGTTTCCCTGAAGGAAGTCATCAACGCTTTGGCCACCATACCCCTCCTTTCTAACAGTTCCAGGTTGATGAGCTTACACCGACTTTCATAACATGGCAATCTGCAAGGGTCTTGTCAATGAAAATGAAGCAAAGCAAAGCGTATAAACCTTCGCTGAACGGCTTTGATCCTCTGGACAGCATTTTGGTAGAAAGGGGACTGAACTTCGCGCACAGTACTTCAAAAAAGAACGAATCAAAAAGCAGTATAGTGCCTTTAGACAAAAAACGTCTTTGAAATATTTTGCGAAGTGGAAGATGAATCCTAGCTGCAATAAAGCCTTCGAAACAACATACGAAATGTGGTTCTTGACTGACAGTTTGGCTTCAAGCATTACACCCAGATCCTTGACTAGTCAGTAATTGTTTCACGTTTCAAGCGTAGTATCTAGTCGTGGAGATATATCGCACGTTTTCTGGCAAAGGAGATAGCCGAGCCTTTGGATACATTTAAGAACATCCTGTTGATCAGGCTTCAGTTGTCGAACACTTGCAGTTCCTGCTGAAGAAAGTAGGCGTCTTCTTCTTTTTTTAGACGGAATGGAAAATCTTCAAACAGACTCCTGAAGAACTCAGGGTGTGGGGATGAGAGTTCCAACTCCTCGACCCACCAAAAACCCACCCGTGCCTTTAAGGCACGGACCACCTTTTGGTATTACTTCGGGGAGGGGGCCATTGTGCTTGTTAAACCCACTATGTCTAACTACTTAGGACTTTAGTAATTAGGTGGTCCCTGCGACCTGCCGTTGGTCGTTTCGCCTTTTTTGTTGGAGATCAAGGACAATCTGGGAGGCTGCTATGCATAGCGTCCCAGATGTCCCGGTCTTAGCACGTCCTCTGGACCAAATTATCCGGAGTCGTGTCATAACCGCTTACGGCTATCATTCCGGATCTCGCGTCTTCGAAGCGAGGACATGTGGAGAACATATGTTCCGCAGTTTCCTCGACTCCCACGCACTCGGTGCATGCGGAAGACTGAGCATGCCCATATTTGTGCAGATATTGTCTGAAACAGCCGTGGCCAGACAAAATCTGCGTTAAGTGGAAGTTCACTTCACTGTGTCGCCTACCAACCCACCCGGAAATTTCCAGGATTAGTCGGTGAGTCCACCGACCTTTGGCGGAGTTGTTCCATTCCCTTTGCCACTTAACCATAGATGTGGCTGTAGTGGTCTTTCGAATACCTCTTGTTCCACGTTGTTCGAAGCACTCTACGTCCTCTTCTATGACAATGCCTATTGGCATCATCCCCGCTAGGACGCAGACCGCGTCGCGTGATACCGTTCGGTATGCACTCACCACTCTTAGGCACATAAGCCTATGCGTACTCTCTAGCTTACTCAAGTAGCTCTTGGTACTCAAGGCGGTGATTCATGCCGGCCTAAGTATGGACAAAGCGACACTGGCCAGGAGTTTACGCTTACTCCCTTGCACCGCCGAGCTATTCGACATCATGGGGGATAATGCCGATATAGCCATAGAGGCTTTCTTACAGGCGTAATCGACGTGGCTGATAAAGGACAGCTTATCGTCGATCATGACCCCAAGATACCTCGATTCGATTGTGCAGTTACCTGCACTGATCGTCGCATTTTGCTCCGATTTTCGGTTGTTAGCAACCGTGACCTCAGTCTTATAGTAGGCTAGCTCCAGTTTCCTGGAGCTCATCCATCTCTCCACAATGCCAATGGAGGTAAGCCGTTAAGGGGAGCTTGACGTTTTCAAGGTGCACCGCGGGGAGGCGAACTACATTCACACTACATTGGCGTCTTCATAATTTTATAATGTAGTACAGCTTCAAGTCATCCACGTAGGATAGCTTTAGGCATCTGAGGACGAAGTTCACGTCGTTCAAATATAACAAGAAAAGGAATGGACCAAAGCCTTGTGAATGCAAGATGTTACTGGAAAGTTAGACAAGGCATAATCTGCAATCTTCACAGATATAGTTCTACCAGACAGGTATGAGCGGAGCCAGTTCAACAATTGATCGTGAACCCCCATTTTATCGCACAAGGAAATTGCAATTTGATTGTTTATTTTATCGAAAGTCGCAGAAAGATCTATATAAGGCTTGTTCGCGACAAAATCTGGACAGATTAAATTTCGAAGGCCGGCGTCGGTGGTGTAGTGGTAAGTGTGACTGCTACTTGGCACCCCAGTGGGTCTGGGTTCAATCCCAGTCGACGTCGGTGGTTTTTCTGAGGCGAAAAAATCTGGTCACGTCTTCCTAAGGAAGGGAAGTAAAGCCGTTGGTCCCGGATCATATTCATGAGTCGTTAGGTAGGGTCCAGGTGGTGGAGTCGTCACCCTGGCGTCGGCGATTGTCACCAAGTCAATCCATGTCAATCCATAAACTTTATCTTTAGATAGTTTCCAGAAATTGAATAGCGCGAGTTCTTCAAGCGGACCATACCATGAATCTTCAAGTCGGTTGATTTGGAATCTAGAGAGTTGTTCGGCTGGTAATCCCATTTCAATACACCGCAGTTGAAACGCTTTGTAGGCGTTCTTAGGCAAAGAACTAAAGTCCACTGCATTGGCATCCCACGGACAGATTTCGCAGATGTTGAAAGCTTTGCTTAGACAACTTTTCGAGTTTATGAAATTGTCCAGAGCTGTTAGTCTTTGTGAGTCTTGCACTACTGTCTCCCAATAAGAACTGTTTAAGGACCTTACTCCAACTACTCTTAAATGGACCAAAAAACAATCTATACAGTGGCTGAAGTATTCTCGTGGTTTTCGGGTTAAAGGAAATCGAAACTATCTGATTCCTTACACAGATAAAAAGAAACATTGGATTTTCTGCGTTACCTAATGCACATAAAGGGAATGCTAGGTTTGTCAGAAAATAATGGGAAATTTCATGTAAAGTTAAGCCAGATAACGCCTGAATCTAGCCTGTTTTATGAAAGATTGCGAACATTGTTGTATGGCGTATGAAAGATTGCAAACAATTTCGTTGATTACACCTACTTTGGCTTAGAATTAAACGAGGGGAAATTTTACGCGCTATTATTACAAAAATGTGTGTAGAGGCTAACAATTTCCTTTTGGATAGTTATCCAGCTTAGAACACAATAGTGTCCTTTATCTGTCTGCGTCCCATAACTGTGTATGTGTTGACTTGCAAGCAGCTGCTGCCAGAAAAATCTTCCAGATAGCGCTGCATTCGAGAATAAAAATGCGTGCTGGTGGGGAAGTGGAAAAAGATTCCATGGTTTCACTAGCAAAATCACAACCATGCAAACACAGCAAAAAAAGCAGTAAAACACGACGACAATGTATTTTTTTAAATCACGCACAAGTACAGGTGAAAGACGCTCAAAACGGTACGTTGAGGTACGTTATCACGAGTGATTACACGGTAAAAAGATAAAAAAAAACAATCGGTGGTTTAGCGAATGCAAAGAAACACAGAGTGTTGCCGAATAGGTTGTGTTGCTACTCATACTTATTCCAATTCCAAAAAAATCAGAACTCAAGAACGGAGCATCGAGAACAAAAATAAACCAAATTATAAAGAAGTTTGCTGAAACATACACTCAACCAATCAACCTTAGGATAATCATAGGTTGAACCTTATGAAGCATTTATAAGAAACGATAAGTATGGTTTATGAAATGTAGATCATTCAAACAAATAAATTGCATAGGAGTTACCTGCGAACATTTTCAATAAGATAAGCGCTATAATTTTCACCCTTACTATAGCTGTGAAAACTCTACACGCCAATCATATAAATCTCAAAATACATTGTTTATTTTTAAATGGATAAAGTTTTATTTGTTTTCTACTTACCATTAATTTCCTATTTCTTTTTGTTTATTTTTTCTGGTCTCTTTTTGGTCCCTAAAGTTTCTATTTTTCAGACACTCTTTCGGTACCAGCCTTGTAACTGTTATCGAATTGTTCTAATTTCACTTGTATGACGTCGATTAAAAGCATATTAACGTTGATTAAGCTTTTGTATCTATTTGAAGAAAAAAAACACCTTCTTTTTATAACATTGAAAATTACACCGTATTTCCGACATGAAAACAAAATGATATTTTCAAAATGCCGCTACTAATAATGAAAGAACGAATCCTTTATAATGCCCGTTTCAATATCAAGGATCAAGTTCTAGTTTCCATCAGAAAAATTCAAAATTCGGTAATCAAATTTATTAAAACAAGAGACTCTTCAAGGCCATACATTTTAGTGGTGAAAATAAGCACAATTTGAAGAATTAATTTAGTTCATTCTTCTTCAAATGCGAGATCTCCTCCATCATTCATCTCCAAAATAAGAACATTCAAATTAAACTAGTGCAAAATCCAGTCGTTGGCCATCGCCAAAAAATCTATCAAAGATGCTAGAAACTGTCGCCATGTTCAGATTGATGAATGTTATAATCAAATGAACTCCGTGTGTTACGCTGCGTTTTTATTTTGCAAGTCTGCAACTTTAATTTGCAAGCATTACATGAACGCACAATGAAATTCAATCTGTTAAACATTTTATTTAACTTGGAGTACTCGTTTTAAAATCTATCACCGAAGAGAACGAATTTTAACTTGTAAATCGTGACGCGTGAAACCGACTGCGTTCAAAATAGGTTTGATGTTATTACAAAATCCAAGGACAACACGATCGTGTTAATTACATTATTCAGTCTAGTGGCTATTTTTCAACGCATTACGGATTAAAATTTGAGGTATATTTAGAAGCTGTTGTAAAAGTAGCATCCGGAACGTGATTTTGAGTGTGACAGTTTTTATTATTTTGGGATTCAAGCTAGGATTTAAAAATTCGTCGAATAGAACATACAATTGAGTCATATTTATCATTGAGTCTTTGAGTATTTTAGTGCAACAAGGATTACATCTCTCGTAATATTCAATATTTTTAAGAGACGACGATTTCAACATGGCCATCTTGAACACTGGGGAAGTAACACGAATAGCAAAACGCCCTGCCAGGGAGAGTCGACTTGATATATCTTTGTGCTCTAATTCACTATAATTAGATTGTCTGTGGAAGGTAATCAATGATCCCGATGGTAGTGATCACTTACCAATTATTATCTCAATCACAAATAGTTTTCAAAAAACAGACCAGTCAATCCATATCCCTTATGACCTCACGAGGAATAATAACGTTGTTTTTGCACCAAAAACCGCCAACCCCCCAAATTCACCAGAGATTCGTCCGGTGGAAAGATTTTGGGCCATAATGAAGGCCAAAGTTCGAAAATCGTCCAAGGTGTTTAAGAACGAGCTGGAGTTGAAGAAAGAATTGATGAAAGTGACCAAAAAGGTCGGCTCCACCATTGCACAAAATGTAATGAGGGGTCTTAAGGGAAAGGTGCGGGCTTTCAGCGATGGAAGGGAAATTGAAAAAAGTAATTATGCCGAAACATAATCCATATATATTAGTATATTCCCTGAAAGTTTCAAGAAAATCCGAAAAAAAAAATTTTTGGCGAACACTTTTGTGAGGTGCATTTTTTCGAGTACAGGCCTTATCGTTTCCTTTCCGAACTGATGTACAAAAGTGCAACAGATGATGTTTGGGACAAACATACATCTTCAATGTGTAAAAACTGGTGACCCACTATAAAGCGTTAACGATACGCTGAAAGTACATACTTACACTATCCACCAAAAGCAATTTGCAAACCAGCTCTCCTCGATGTCCTAGATGGCAAAGTCCTGCTGGACCCGCAGCTGCTGCCGTCGGCACTCGTCCACATCAACTCGACCGTCGCCGATGTGTCGGAAACCTTCCGTTAGTAACATGATATCTATTTCTAATACACTCTTCTTGCACCGATTAATTTACAAACTAAGCCTGCACACCGAATCAAAATTCACTTTGGCACAGTTGTGGTATTTTCCTCTAAAATCTAGTTCTAGATATTGGCACTTGGTTGCAGGAAACAGACTCCCTGATGTACAAAAGTGCATTAGAAGCTCAGAAACGACGTGTTCCAAGTGCATCCCACAAAAGAAGGCACGCCACCCCTGGATGGGATGACGAATGCCCTAAGTTGTATCTTGAGAAATCCGATGCGTTTAAAGGTTATCGTAGACATGAAACATGTGAGCTTTTTCATAAATACCTCAAGCTTGAAAAAAAGCTTAAAAACTAACTCAAAGCAAAGAAACGCAATTACTGGCGTTCGTTTGTAGAGGAACTGTCTAGAGAAACCTCGATGACAACGCTTTGGAGAAAGGCTCGCTACATGCGAAACCGCTCATCCTCCAATGAGAATGAAGAAAACTCCATGCAATGGATATTCGACTTCGCTAAAAAGGTTTGTCCAGACTATGTTCCAACACAACCGAATTTACGGGATACTACCCGAAGTAACGGTTCTCTGAACGAACCATTCACAATGTTGGAATTTTCAATGGCACTTCTCTCATCGAATAACTCTGCTCCGGGAAGCTATATGATTAAATTCAACCTTATGAAATATATCCCCGATATCGCTAAAAGATGATTACTTAACCTGTATAACACTCTCATGGAATTAAACATAGCTCCACCCGCATGGAGACAGGGTAAAGTAATAGCTATTCAAAAGCCTGGCAAACCAGCGTCAGATTACAATTCTTACCGTCCGATCTCTATGCTATCATGTTTAAGGAAATTGTTAGAAAAAATTATATCTGTGATCTCCTTTAGAGGTCCACGTGCGAAAATCTTGCAAGGACCATTGCAAAATTCCCTAGATAATCTGTCCATCTGAGCCAGAAATTTGGGTTTTCACCGCAAAAAACCGAAATGGTAGTGTTTACTAGAAACCGGTTCCCAGCTCAACTGCGTCTCAAGCTGTTGGGAAGAGACATTACCCAATCTTTGACCTTCAAATACCTTGGAGTCATCTTTGATTCAAAATGCACTTGGAGTACTCACATTGCGTATTTGAAACAGAAATGTCAACAAAGGATCAATTTTCTAAGATCAATTTCCGGGACATGGTGAGGTGCTCACCCGGAAGACCTCATTAAACTATATTAAACAACTATTCTTTCAGTTCTCGAATATGGCTCTTTTTGCTTCTTCTCGGCAAGAAACAGCCACCTCATTAAATTGGAACGCATTCAATATCGTTGTTTACGTATTGCCCTTGGCTGTATGCATTCAACGCATAATATGAGCCTAGAGGTTTTGGCAGGAGTGAAACTCTTACCTTGTGATTGAAAACTTCGAAGAAATGCTCGAATTGAGTTCTCAGTCTAGTTTCTTGCGAATCCATATTGAGTATACATCATCCGATATGAGTCTTCCATGCTATAATTCTCCTAGTGTACGCTTCTCTTATCACAGTTCATCCATTGATTATGATCTCTCCATGAAAAAGGCTATTTAAGGTGTTCCAGATCAACTTCGACCTACTTTAATTCCCCATATTTTTATTGAAAAGTACCAACATGTCAACTGCAATAGAAGAATTTTCACTGATGGGTCGCACATTGATGGATCCACTGAATTCGGTGTCAACTATGAATACTCATCTGCCTTCCGGAAACTTCAGAAACTTTGTTCCGTATATGTTGCTGAGCTGGCAGCAATCCATTTCGCATTGAGGATAATTTTCGACATGCCCATAGACCGGACGGATAGTCTCAGTTCTATTGAGGCCCAGCAAGTGGATGAAAACATTGAGGCACACCATCTTACTTTCTTTCAAAAATAAGGGAGCAGATGTGTGCGTTGGTCGAAAGATCATTTATGATTACCTTTGTATGGGTCCCCTCACATTGCTCAATTCCAAGCAATGAGAAGGCGGACTCTCTAGCAAAGATGGGCGCACAAGCAGGGGAGATTGTTGATAGAAGAATTTCACATGATGAATTTTTCCCATTAGTACGTCAGAGTTCTCTTCAAAGTTGGCAGAACGATTGGACAAGTAATTCTCTTGGGCGGTGGTTACATTCCATTATTCCAAATGTTTCGTCGAGATCGTGGTTCGAAGATCTGGATGTAAGTCGCGGTTTCTTTCGTGTGATGTCAAGACTTATGTCCAACCACTACTCGCTAGACGCACATCTCTATAGAATTAACCTCGTCGATAGCAACATATGTAGGTGCGGAACCGGTTATGATGACATCGCTTACGCAGTTTGGCATTACCCGGATAATGATGCCTCCAGAGCACGACTATTGGATACCCTTGTGAGGTAGACAACCCTCCCGCCAGGTAAGAGATGTTTTGGGAATGCGTGATCTCCCCTACATGCAAGCGATTTACGAATTCCTTTGTTTGTCTGATCTAAGAGTGTAATGTCATCACCCCCTCCTCTCCATTCTAGTAAATTCCCTGCCATTGTGTCCCAGTTATACTATCCTTTTGTTTCCGTGCTACTTGTACCTGCCCAGCAAGCTGTGGTCACCCATCTGCGGCTTAGTTCCTGAAAGGGACTACGGGGACCGTGGATTTGGTAGATGTCGCAACCATGAGCAGCAAATAATACCTTCAATAAGTTACCTACCTAGCCCCTTGCAAATGATAATAAGACCCATTAACCGCGAGCTAGCCACGAGTAATTGGCACCCCACTTTACTAAAATCGAAAAATAAAACATTTTTAGTTACAATATTGAATATCGGCTCCGTAAAGTGTAACACACGCCTGAGCCTAACAAATAAACGAACTGATTAAAAAAAAAATATTTTTAAGAGTGTATGATTATATTAGCCACACAAGCATACTAATGCAAAATTGGTACTTGGCATCGAAAGCTCTCAATCAATAACTGTTAAAGTGCATTTAGAACACTAAGTTGAGAGCAAGCAATAAGCTAATAGTGAAAGCAATTAGCTTGAAATGCTGAAGAAGAAGAAAAAGGTTCTCCCATACTGTGTTGCGATCTCTTAAAACATCATTCTTTATTAGCATTAGGACGAAGTAAGTAAATAAATAAATACACAGATCGTTGAGCCTCGTAGGTATTTAAACTTTACCAACGCAATATCGTGATCAAATGGTAACCAACCGCTGGTTTCGTTCGCCAGTCACTCGAGTATGGAAGATCTTCCGAAAAGAATATCCAATCATGTCCACCGAAATGTTTAACGCGCGTCAACAAAACAACCGCGTTCTTCAATTGAAATCAATTAAAGGTATTTAAGTATCCTATCAAATTGTACCCAAGCAGCGACTCTCCCGCATGGTCCCCTTGTGATCTAATTTACCTTTTTTGCTGTTCCGCTCCCTCTTATCCTGAACAATAATTCACTCCAGCCACCCGCATGTCATTCCACTTATCAAGATTCCAGTCTCTCATGATATCTTGGCAGCCGATGATGCGACGGATGGCGGTCGGTGTCATAATCCACATCGGAGAAAACAGGTACGGCCAGCAGTGGAACCAGCATCACCTCATCTATCAGGGTAAACAGAGGAAAAAGTGCCACCAGCACTCGCTACTCATGGCGAACGTTTGCCGAATGTATAGATGCTCCTGCTAGACAGGGGATCATTATTCAATTAAGGTCCCCTTTCAGAGTCGTAAGATTTTTCCATAGGTACACATTCGACCAGAACCAGCAGATCTTCTTATTAACCGCCCGAGCTTCGATTCAGTCGCTGGTAGACACGGGTGCACTGCACTCATACAAAACCGATCTGATTCAATTCTGACAGCTAATGGACGTGAGCCGCACACGTCGGTGTTAATTATCACCGAAATTATTCAGGTTTTTTCTGCTCTCTTCAGAACCCTCCAGGTCCTTAGCCATGGCACGTGACGCCCGCTTCAGGAGAGATGATTGAACACCTTTTTCGGTCATATTTCACCGGGTGGCTGGATGTACAGGCCATTTAAAAACCAAAAATTCGACTGCAACGGATATTTTATGATGTACCATTTGCATTTCTGTTCAAATTTCACTGCGAGGGATGATGATGGTCCACAAAACTGTCAACTACAAACCTAGCGCACTTCTTTTCGCACCGAGATCGCAGCCGTAGTCTATCCCACCTTTGCTTGATGGCGTTTTTGAATATTCCGAAGGGGGAAAATAATCCCTGGAGGGTACGAAAACGCACATATGGCACCAGGTTGTTTGATAGATTGAAGCTTTGATTCCCGAGCCTGGAAGTTTTAACGTCTCATCTGGTGCCTAGGTGCATCACGCACAGATGAGATTTCCATTCCCTACGCTCTTCGTAACGGATCAGTGGAGTTGATAACAGGTCAGTTGCTTTACCGTCGTCACCGTCACCGAGTGCGCCGTTTCGCTGCCTGAGGCCTCCAGCACCATCGGGCAGCTGCGACTTTATCGCCATTCCTTCCCTTCCTGGAAATGTCTGTGTGCGAGCAACGATTGTCGTGTCGTGTAATTACTTGAAGAGAGGGATATTTTTATCAGAAGCTTGTCAGCGCTGAAACCGATTTGAGACTACTTTCTTAAGGATTTCAGCATTTGTTTTCGTAACGTTAACACAACATGTCAAATGAAGAACATATTCTTCCACGTCAAAGAAACACGTCGATTTCCTGTTTGATAAACTCGCATATGCTCGTTTACTGTCAACGCAATTGTGAACGGAACATGCTCTTTAGGGGGCATTCTTAAAAATCTGATTCATTTTCATTGTACCGTTCCAAATGCAAACACGCTCTATCCTAGTGACGTATTGTTTTTTTTTTTTTTTTTTGAATCTCATCTATATGTCATGGATGGTACAACAC
>JAHHFK020002730.1:0-29744 GCA_024533555.2 Aedes koreicus | reverse complement strand
AGCTGTTCGGGCAATAACGGAATTGCAACTTCGGTCGGTCAATCATATGCTCTTGCTCATGCTAACCACTCCATAATATATTCATTCTTATTTATTTGTATAAGATCTATATAAATTTTGATTATTATTCGAAAAAAGGCAAAACGTCCATAAACAACGTTCAGAGATATTTCAAAGATATATGTAAAAATCTTAAAATTCGTACGCATTGGAAATTCATCGTCTTGGGCAAACTTTATCAATGTTTCGAGACGAACAAAACGTTCGCTAAAACGTTCCATTAATCAACTGGCACATACGACACACATGCAAATGCCAGAACATATCAACAAATATTACTGAACAATCACTCTTCTTCAATGCATCAGATGTCCCGAAAACATATATTCCTTGTTTTTTTGGCTGTCCTGCACCAGTGTTCGACTGCGATCACATTAATTTATCCCGACCGGTCTGGATGATGGGATCTCTTATATTGCCGGTTGAAAAGAAGAAGAAAACAAAGCTTTATTTGCTCCAAAGAGTTCTCTATCGCTCAGCACTTGTAACCGATCTGAAAGATTTTGTTGTCGAAAGTCTTACGTGACAACTTTGAGCGCTCAAATGTGACACAAACACCGATGCGATTACCACCGACCCTTTGTGGGTTTAAAACTCGCTCCAAGTAGGCTAATCGGATACATTGTCATTCGGATCGCCTCTTCCATTAGTAGTAATGGAATCGAATCATTCCAGTTTTATTCACCATCTAATAGGCGATATATTCGAGGATACTTTTACCCGAAAACCGTCCAACCTTCCGTGGCACATTCCCAATCATTTCTATCTCGCATCGGAGGACCATCATCGTCATTTGAAACGCACTTCTTCTCGACAGGCATCTGTCGAAGTGGTTTCATTGCCGCCAATTCAGAACCCTTTCCCGGATCCAGCCCCTGAACAACCGCTTCGAGATACGCTACTTAACAGCGCCATTGGGCTGGCGAGCTTTCGCAAAATTCAAACCCTTCTAATCGTATCCCGGAACGGTGGAACTGTAAAACGATTAAGAGAGCTTACCGACCGCTTTCACCTGATTGCTCTGGTCGTCGCCAACAGTCGTAGTGATAGCAAGCTAAGTCCTCGTCAGCGAGATCTAAACCACCTGGAAAATGTGGATTTAGTGCACATCAACTGTACCGGGAACGACGACGACGATGACGGTGAAATGGAAGCTCTTGATGGGAATCTTGTGCATCATCGGAATTATGAAGCGGCACTTGAGCGAATTACCCAAGAGGGACTAGCGTCGCTTCGACAGACCGGGCTCGACTCGAGTGGCAATGAAGTGCTGCTCTGCTACCGTTCCTATCCGAGAGCCAGCTGTGTGAATGCTTTCAAAATTTTAAATGTATGAAATTGAAGATTGTAGTGCAATAAAGCTTTGTTTGATTCTTTATAAATTTGGTGACAGGTGTTTTTTTGTTATTGTATTTGAGAATGGGTTGCAATGTAGACTGAATGGAGCAACTCGTATTTATTATATCTGAAAAAATGGCGTACATGGTGCAGCCATACACAGCTATTATATCATGAACACATCTATTGCACCGCAACGATTGGGTCGCATACAGTTTCATTTGAAGTTTGAGTGGCTTAATTGTGTCTACGAGAAAACCTACTAATTGTCCAATTGTCTGTCGAAAATAAATTTTATTTTTGTGATACTCTTGATCTTATTCACATTCTGATACCATCTCAAAATCAAAATGGGGAGTTCATAGGTATGATTTACAGGAAAAAAACAAATTTTAAACATTCATTGATTTACTGTCACAACATTTATCTCTCATCAATTTAGTTCGATTGACTTTTAGGCAAAATTCAATAAAATGAATTTTTCCTCCATGCCATGACACTTTGGGATATGTGACGCTGGAACACCATCAGGCATCAATGAAAAGAACCGCGGTTCAAGATTATCATTCAATATCATCAAGGCTTCAATTCGATGTTTGAATATTTCCTCTAGTTTAATACTTCTCTGAATTTATTTCAGTGAGCCCTTCCAGTGAAGTCTTGAACTTCTGTAAAAAATAGTGTACTCTGCTTCATAGCCGTCATCAGTGACACAGCTGCTTACGCAATCATGACAAAAATGTAACTGTTTTGACACCAGCTTGACTCTCATTCCAGCGAGATAATAAACCACGTTTTGTTCCGATGATCGTCCGAGCATCGTCTTCCGGTATCTCTATTTCAGCGGTATCAGCTTTTGACGTTGTTGGGTGGGGGGATGTTGGGTTATTATCAGAGAACACAAAGCGACACATTGACGTGCCCCACATACGAAGTATGTTCTACGTTCATCCGTAATTTATCCCGCGAGTGAGAGATGTCGAAATCTGTTCTCTGTCTTGTGCGTAGATGTATGTATCTGTTTCTCTCATCCGCGAGAACACATTTTTTAGACAGTCTTACGTTAAACGGCCACCAAAGAAAAAGTCATACTTTTTCACATCCAAAGAGTATTGATGTAGTCGTAGCATACAATCGGTTGTCAAAATGGCTGTTGATTGCCACGGTTTGCAATGCTGCTTGGTTCCCACTTTACATTCTCCAACCATTAAACGGAAGTTGGTGAGAACCATGATAGCTTTCTCGTAAGCTTTTTCATTGGTGTGACTCAACGCCCCGGAGATCTGGCGGTCATATATGCAAACCATAATTATACCGATTCTAAAAATAACAGGCCGTTGTGAGAATGTCCTCTCGGTTACATTCTCGACTAAAAAAGCAAAAAACCACCACCTTTTCGAGGAAGAAACCACCGTGTCTCGCTTTGATCATTTATAACCTTAATTTTTTCGAAGTTCGATTGTGATCTCGCCAAATTGACGTCTTCCGCCGTAAGTCCACAGGCCATTTTCAAATCGCATGCCTGTTCGTACTAACGTATGCATTAAAAAAAGTGGACAAAAATTGCCGATTTTTCATGGATTTACCTTCACACGCCTTGACAAAACTACTCATGCAGCATCAATCATAGTAACCCATGAGTAAGCAAACAAAATTTGACAGCTCTTTCAGTCGAACTCTAACCGTGATGGCAAAAACAGTGAAGCAACTCCGTTCAGAAGTGTGCGCGTTCAAAGAACGGCACCCCACCGCGTCAAAAACGGACATCATGCGGCACTTTGTGGATGCCGGATACACCGTTCCGGCATCTACAACATCTAGGCACTATTAGACAACAATCAGAGCACCGAAAGAAAGCCGGGTTCTGGACGGCCGACAACCCTGAGCGACAAGAAGCTCCAACGAATGCTGAAGAGGAAGACCGAGGAGAAAGGGGCTACATCGCTGCGTGCGCTTGGCCGGGAGGTCAGGACAACCTGCCAAACAATGAAAAAGGACCTTGCGAACGTAAACATACATGTCAGGAAGCGGAAGTCACGTTCACTGGTTTTGGACCTGCAGGCAATGACGCAGCGACAGCGGCTGAAAAAAGATCCTATTTCACCCTGGATGGCAACGACTGGCAGGGCACTTCGTATTTTACTTCCCCCCCACGAAGGAAGTGAGCTCCGAGGTGAAGTTCATTTCACACATCAAGTTCCCCGAGAAGGTGCTGCTGTGGCTGACAATCAGCGACAAAGGGATGTCAAAGCCGCTCCTCTTTCGCTCCGGACTGGCCGTGAACGGGGACATTTATAGTACGAAATGCCTGCCGGAAGTTGCGTCGTTCATCAAGAAATACCATAAGGGCGTAGACGCGGTATTCTGGCCCAACGTCCCCCAGCTGCGTCCCATCGAGAATCTCTGGGCCAACCTGAAGCATAAGATCTACTTTAACAATTTGGCGTGAAAACTGAGGAGGAATTGATAAATAAAACGGAAAAAGAACTCAAAAACATGCCTACACGCATGTTTTTGTCCGCCATGGTGAATGTCCCGGAAGACTAATCAAAAGGGCAAGAATTTTTTTACCTTCCATGGGAAATTTATCAAAAGCAATTATCTGTCCTAGCTTTTTTTTTATCACCATCCGAAAAAGGTCAATTATTTTAATGCAAACGTTAAAAAAGTTCAGTAAACTACCGAATAGATAAACCCATGCTGAACGAAACTTTTGAAAACGTGAACAACGTCAGGTATTATTTCCAATGTTCGACATTGATCCAGAGGATGTGTGATAGGGGTATTCAACATAACCTTCTCGCGTGAATGTAAAACACCAACTGCATTCTATTGTTTTCTGTTTCTTCCTGTAAAAGCAAAATTCATCCTTCAATTGCAAAATAAATCAAATAAAATTATTCAATAAGCACCTCCACAATCGCTGATGACAGCATGAACACGTAGGAAAACATCTTCTGTTTTACAAATCAAATCGAAAAGATATGATTTGAGGCAATCCCCATTCGGGATTCAATGGTATCCTATGACCTGCTTCCAACGGGTTCTCAAGCACACCGCCATAAAAACTAACAAATGGCTAGCCAAATCGCTTTTGTATGGTTCTTCTTTTTGAAAAAAACCCCACCACCTCCTCCAACACCCCTAAAAAATTGAAAACTTTGAAACCTCCTACGCAGGGCCCTAAAACTAAAAAGGAACCGTTTTTGCTCTCCACTTCATAAGCTGTAGATCCACAGATAAATCTAGTAAAGAATCCTTCGACGATGCTGTCATCAGACCATTTACAGGGTGCGGCAGAAAATAATGCGAAAATGTTCAAACTTGAGTATTGGGTTAATTCGTGTAGCTAGTGACTAATTTCTGTCGAAAGTGTATTTGTTTATGTTTACTTTCAAGTTTTTCTCCAAACATTCTATTTGTTTCATTACAAATTCGTCAAAATGTTCGCGAAAGAAGTGATCACCAGTTTGTTGCTCGCCCAGAAGAAGCCGAAAGAGATTGCCAAGGTAGTAGGGTGCCATTTGGCAACAGTTTATCGCATAAAAAAGTCCCTGCAGGATGGTCCCAAGCAGCGGAAGCCGGGGAAGCGGACGTCCACGCTTTGCACGCACGCCGAACGTGATCAAATCGGTCCATGCAAAAATTGCTCGCAACCTTAAGAATGCTTGCAAAGGAAGTCATTATTTCGGAGAAATCCATGCGGAGAATCATCAAAGAAGACCTGCATGCATCTTCCAGAGCCAGAGTGAAACGCCACTTGATTACGGACCGAGTCAAGGAACTACGAGTGACTCGTTCCAAGAGATTGCTTTCCTTGTTGAAGAAGGAAAAAATGATAATCCTGTTCTCCGACGAAAAGCTTTTCAGCATCGATGCTGAGGCCAACAGCCGCACGGACCGGTTCATTTCACCGCAAAAAATGAAGAACCTTCCGAAAAAAGTAAAATTCAAATTTCAAACCAAACATCCGGCTGGTGTCATGATGTTTGGCTTGGTGGCGTCCAACGGTTTGAAAATGCCAACGTGAAGGCCAACTTCTCCGAGGACCAAAACGTTGTCCTACAGCAGGATGGAGCGCCGTGTCACACGTCCAATCGAACCCAACAATGGTTGAACGATAACATGGAGTTTTGGCCGAAGGATTTGTGGCCCCCTAGCAGTCCAGATCTTAATCCGTTGGATTATTCGATTTGAGCATATGTGGAAACACCAGCCTGCAAAACATCACACCCTAGTGTGAAAACCCTGAAGTCAACCATGACACGCACATGGCAGTCAATGTCAGAGAACTACGTCCGAAAGGCATGCTCTGGATTCCGGCGTCGGCTCAAGGATGTTATTAATATAAATGGAGGACACATTGAATACATTTGTTAAAAATTGAATACATTTGTTGAAAAGGATAAAGATAACTGCACTCGAAAATGTTGATATTATTGCTTGAATTAGTTGAAAATGGGATTTGAAAGAAATAGAACAAATTTTCGCATTATTTTCTGCCGCACCCTGTAAGTTCTTTAGTTATTTTGGGGTCTGGTTCGATTCTAAGTGCACCTGGAGATCCCACATTGAGTATCTGAAGCTGATTTGTCAGCAAAGGATCAACTTTCTTCGAACAATTACCGGAACCTGGTGGGGAGCGCATCCACAAGATCTTCTAACGTTGTACCGACCAACGATTTTATCAGTTATCGAATACGGTAGTTTTTGTTTTCAGTCGGCGGCTCGGTCTCACATCATAAAACTGGAACGTATTCAGTATTGGTGTCTTCGTATCGCGTTAGGTTGCATGCACTCGCCTCACACCATGAGTCTTGAAGTGCTGGTTGCCACTCTCGGATCAGTTTACAGAGTTATCTCTCCAGCTCCTCACCAGGTGTGAAGTCATGAACCCTCAGGTGATCGAAAACTTTGAGCAGCTTCTCGAGTTGAATCCTCAAACTCGCTTCATGACTTTGTACCATTTGTACATAACACAGGATGTCAGCCCTTCGCCGAATATTTTCAATAGTGTTTGCTTCTCCGACTTCGTCAATTCGGTTCTTTTTGATTTATCCATGAAGCAGGAGCTTCATGTAATCCCAAAGCATCATCGTCCTATGATTGCTCCGGTAATATTTGGTGCAAAGTTTGGCCAAGTCGATTCCACTAAATCGTTCTTCACTGACAGATCATTGATAGAGGAGTCAGCAGGCTTTGGTATATCGCTGAATTTTGCGGCAATATACTTTACGCTAAAAATGATTGCGTCACTAACACCGGATCAGTATTTCATTTTCACGGATGGTCTCAGTTTTTCAGGCCTTGACGCCTGCTCTTTGAGCTCGGTAATGCACTCCTCGTATTTTCTCATGAAAATACAGGAGCTTCTAGGTGCTTTAGTGGGCGCTATAGAAGGCGATATTTATGATCGACAAATCGCCTTCAATGATTTTTTTTTTTTTTAATTTTTTGTCAACAGTCACAAATGGAGTAAAGGAGATTTGGGGCAATGGCAACATTCTATCATCCCATGTCGAAGAAATCTTGGTTTGGGGGTATGGATGTTGGGTTTCCGGTTTTCTTGTGAAATCATTGTTCATGTTTCTATGTGAATGGTTAATTTAAAACCTGTGACTATATTCTGTACATCTAGGATGAATCAATAAGCATGTTGGTTAAATTTATCCAAATTTAGGTCATTTGAAGATCATGAAGGTAATTTGTTCACCTTAAGCAGTGAAGCCATGATGGCTTAAATGTTAAGGAATCCAAAATATAACACATGTAAACAACTATAAATTGATGAATGATATCTGAACTGCTTCACAATAAATCAATCAACATGATGTCAAGATGAATTTGAAATAATCACATTAGTTCCAGATCGTACCGCAGAGATAGCGCTGCAGCCTATGTTTGCCAAATGAAGCTCTACAGAGTTGCTGTCTTGGACAAAGTTGTTAGAAATATATAATGTAGTTATTTGACAATATCAGATTAGTTCTAGATTTTGCCGCAGAGATGGCGCTGCAATTTATCATTATCAAATGAGGCTTTAGAGAGTTCCCGTCTTCCGTAGAATTGTTGAATATGTAAAATGTAGTCACTTGACATCATCAGATTAGTTCCAAACTGCGCTGCAGTCTCACTTTGCCAAATGAAGCTCTAGAGAGTTGCCGTCTTCAGCAAAGTTGTTGAGAATGTAAAATGAAGACATTTGAAGTAACCACATTAGTTCCAAATCGTCCGCAGAGATGGCGCTGCAGCCTATCTTTGTCAAATGAAGCTCTAGAGAGTTGCCGTCTTGGGCAAAATTTCTCAGTGTATCATTTGTCATCTTTTGAGAATATCAGACTAGTTCCAGGTCTTGCTTCAGAGAAGGCGCTGCAGTTTATTTTTGCCAAATGTAGAGATGAATTTGCCAATTATCGATGGACTTCTGACATATTTGATACTTAGGCCGAATAAGGAGCTAGGCTGACAGTGCATCCGTTACCCTATTGATCAGCGGGGGAACATGGATTGTTTTGTGATGCATTTTAAGTTGATACGTAAAGCCCAATTTAATGTAAATTTGGACGCATTCAAGTGATCATAACTCAAGAATTAAACAACATACACGGTTAATCAAAACGTAAAACAAAAGTGTATTCAACTTTCAAATGATAAATAACAAGTAATTACATTTTACCGTTTCGGACAAACTGCCGCACTTTACTTGTGATCGATGCCATCATAATCTGCACAGTCGCCGGTGACACTTATTCCACTTGAAACGCATTTGTTGTGCATTTGTAACATTTTTACCGCATCCTCGAAGTTTTCGCTTGGCAATTGCCAATATTTTTCGATCGTTCTGAACTCAGGGCAATTCGGAGGATTAATCGCTTTGGCGATGAAATTAACATTGTTTGCAGCATACCATTTTAGTAACTCCTTAGAGAAGTGGCAGCTAGTTAGATCCGGCCAAAACATAACGTTGGTCTTGTGTTGCCAAATGAAGGGTAAAATCCGCTTTTTCAGACACGCTTTAATGTAAATCTTCGACGTCATTGTGTGAGATGTGATGAAAACCTTGGTTTTAAGGCCACAACTGCAGATTCCTTGCCAAACCATTAGTTTCCGAGCAAACTTTTCAGCAAAAACAAATTTATACCTGGAAGTTATAATCCATTTAGACATATGTTTCGTCACCCATTAAAATACAGCCATCAAATTTCGTCAAAACTCGTTCGTATACTAATCGTGCTCGCATTTTGGCCACTAAATTTTGTTTCAGGGAGCGATTCGGATGTTTACTGGCACAAAAATACTTATATACGAATCGTTTTTCTTTGCCAAACCACGTATGGAAACACCTGGGTTTCCTTTCACGTACCTCAACACCTTTCTCGTCAGCTCTTTGTCCCTAGTGCCCCTTTTATGATAGATGCGCTGTGCTCTATCCACACTCAGAGTATCCTTGTAACGTTTGATTACAAGACACAACGTTGACTTTGGGAATTTTAACACTTCTGCTATTTTTGAGGCAGACCACGAAGGATTCTCTAGATGTTTGAGCACAATTAATTTTCTTTTCTCAAGTTCCATGATCCGTAATTTCGAGATGCGTCAATCAAACGAGAAAAATTTTTCACCAATTTCTTCGTCATTGAAACATCAACAATTGCCTGTCAAACGTGTTTTGTTCCAACCACCAGTGACGCGGTGGTGTATTAAACCGTGCGTCCAGAGTTACTTTGAATCGAGCTTTAGTACAGTTTCTGTGAAAGAGACCATGAATATTTTTGATGGACTAGGATCATACGACTACGTTTAATGATTAAAAGTATTTCTGACAGTGAAAAGTTAATTTTAATATTTAATTTAAAACTTTATTTATCCAGCATTCAGTAGCATTCAAAACAAACATTCAAACCAATGGTCATAGAGTTGTATTGACTGATGTCATTTACTTAGGACCGTTTTTGTTGTCTGACTGGTTTTCAATAAACTGAATTATTTGAACAATGACGATTAAATGTTTTGAATGCAGATCAATGTTTTGTTTTTGTTTAATGAGTAGTTACTTTATTTTTATTTCCTAGTTTCCGGCGAAAATATGCGAATATTTTTGATAACTGCTTTAAAAAATACACACAATGTGAAAAAGTTTGCATATAATTCTCTGAATCTGATACTTGAAACATCAATTGGTTTTGGTCAATGTTACTCCATAAAAACGTTCTCAAACTTTTCTGTTTAAAAATTGTCGTATGAATAAACAAAACACTCAACATGATAAAAATTCATCCAGATTTACAGAGGCTTAAGGGTTACTTGTTTTAAAAATATAAAACATGTGAGGCTGTTCTTCATTGTCGAAATCTGTCAGAAATATTGAAAAACCCTGATCAATGCTACCCCGTTTTAAAGCACCTGGTATTGAAATCAATCAATTTTAGTAAAAATCAAAAATAAGATTTGTAATGCTCACGAAAGAAGTAGCCGAATCAATTATCAGTAAAACATAAATGACCTGAAACGGATTGGAGTTGGGAATTTTTGTCAAACCTGTTTGAGGAGAAACTGTTCGGTCATCGTAGAGACTATTTCAGCTAATTTCTATTGATTATGTACGCCATGAGACGAGACTTGCCTTTTTGTTGTTGATCAAATGATAATTTCCAAAAGGAGGTCAGTGACAATGCTTTCGCTTTCACGAATCACGTCCCAATGGCAATCTCACATCATAACATTCAATTTATCTTAATTTTTCGACATCATCCTTGCGTCGGAATGAGTAATCACAATCGTCTATTCTCAACATACACCCTCGGTTTCGTTTTACTTTGAAACACAATCAAATAACAACGATAACAGCAGCACCATAATCATCGTCATCATCACCATTCGGTCATAATCTCAAAGCGAAGCCATGAATTTTTCCATTCCATTCAGACGAAAAAAAAATCTTACGAAAAGCACATGCCTCTGCTGTTGCTCATAAAATTTATTGTTGATTCACCCAGCTTTGCAAGCACCACCCTAGATCAGCACCCTAAACAGTACGCTCCGAGGACAGTTTGTTATCCCCGTGTGTCGTCAGCTGCACCATTGACTCCATCCCTCGTACCTTTCCGAGCGGACCGAAAGCTTAAAGACGCGAAAGAAAAACCGAGCGATGCACCCCACATTGGTTGGTGGGTTGGGTGCGCCATTGCACAGGGAAGGACGAATGCATCAGGGCAATTGAATTGCGAGACAGTTTATTTTAAAGTAGAAAATAAATCGTCTGAAAGAAGCGAAATAAGCAGCTTCGAAAGCGAACCTGCTGGGGCCAACGAGCCATCGCAGCCGGGGACTAAAGCCTAGAGTAACGTTCAAGCAGAAAGAAGGCAAAGAAGCTATGGGGATAATCGTCGTCGTAATGCTCAAGACAAGCTGGAATGGCTGGCGAGAGACGGTTCCGATGAGTCGTGGATGCCCTGGCTTATTTTTTTTTTTTTTTCAATGCAAGATGGAGAAGGGTTTTATGCCCTTTGGGCGCTGACTGGGATGAGGTTCGGTGCAAGATGAGGGTTTTTTTTTGCATAGGATGATAACAAGTTGAATGATAGTGCGCTTTGTGACTGCTGAAAAACATTTCCAATTTGTTTTAATGAAGATAAAATCAAACCAGCTTGTGATTTAATGTGCTTTAATGAATTCTTCAAGCTAAAGTGAAGTATTTAAATGGTTCATTTGTCATTTTACATGAGATTTTTCTTCCTACTGAATGTGAAAAACGACTTTCGAAATCAATGATGGTATCCATTATAATTGAAATGCCAAACTTATTTTTGTTTCACTTTAAGATGTCTTGTGTAATTCTTGATGTTATTAACCAAACGTATTTCTCATTTCATGCGTAAAGTACGTCTATAAGTAATAAACTAATATAGCACTTATTTGAGCATTTTTCCCACTCAACCAAATCAATAAATCATATGCTCTTCCTTCGACCGTACTTACAGAAAATCGAACACCACCCAGTAGTGCGATGAAGGATCAATTTCTACTTGGAGCCCTGTTTCAACATAACTTTATCCCCTAGCAACAGCACCCAGCACTTAGTGATGGATTATATGCGAGTCATGTTATTCTGTTTTTCATTGCGGTTTGGAGCTTTCTGAACTTTGAATGAAAGGAGCCCGGCTCGTTTCTTGACTTTCTGCACGAAACTTTTGGTCAAGTGCAGCTTTTTCGCGACATCCCGAAAGGAACAGTTGGGTTTGCGTTTGAAGGCAGCAACCACTCGCTTGTGATCCTTCACATAGTACGGAACACTTTCACTACCACTCACCTTCTTCCAATCGACAGTTAAATGTTCCCCGAAACAGTAGACTGGTGAATTTTCAACATCTTTTCGATGGCTCGGTGCGAAAGAAGTGGGTTGTCGAGGTGCGTGTGCAAAATGTTCTCGCGGACCTTAATGAAACTCATGCAGTGTAAACAATAGACGCTGAGGTCATTTCACCCAAAATTTCGGTGTAATTAACCCAAAGGGTGAAATGTTACTGTTTATTAAAAGTGATGCAATTTAACTGTGGACAACCTTTAGTAAGAAGAAGCCAATTAAAGGGTGAGTTGATAATTATTGAGACACTTTAGATTGATTGGTTAATTGGCAAAAGTTTTCAAAACGCACCCAAATTTTTCCGTTAGTTCAGTATATGTATTTATTTCAGCTTACATACGTTGGTTAACCTTTAAGCAATTGCGCCAACTTATGTAACACGAGCAGTCGCGCGTTGTACTTTTCTTTTTCAAACAAGTGGCTGTAGCGCGTGTTGTGTTTTGCTAACATTGCACAATGTCATGTATGCGTCTTTCTTGTCTCTATAAATACCACACACGCACACACACACACACACACACACACACACACACACACACACACACACACACACACACACCGTTTAAATTACGCTATCTCCCATGTTTAATCAAGGTAATAAAGAAGATTCATTGTTTAACCGTCGAACAGTTCGGTTCCTTTTTGTAATATCCAAAATCTACGAGTCCAAACTCGTCAATTTTCACTAGGTGTACAAGTGGTTTTCTTGACCAAGGTATACCTAGGTATTCTGTTCATTTGGAACGATTTTGACATCGAAAATGTTGTTCAGGGAATTAAATCTATTTGATTGATGATCAGTACTTAGAATCTCGATAAGTAGCACTAGTGTGCTTGATCATTTCCTAAATATGCTGTACGTTGGTATTCGGGTCATAAACAAGGCTTCAGTGTTCAGCAAAGTTGATCAGAAGGTCAATACCTTTCGATCCTGTTTAGAAATTTCTATTGGGTGAAACATGTGTTTAAGTGATTTTTCAAACTACCCAAGTAACATTGCCAAAACCATACTGCTTTATTAAGTTTTATTAAGGTTTTATCACAGCCACTAGAAATCAATTTGGTTTTATTATGACACTAAGAGCTGCCAATAGGTTTCATAAACGATCTTAAAACCTCGTTTTATCAAATTCCTTTTACTCCTGTCAAAAGTTTTATTTTGACTTTATGAACTCATAATATGCTGTTTTGAAATGCCGTTTTAGGACTCATTCATATTATCTTATTATGGTCAGTTGAAAAGCCCTTTTAAAACCATTTTGCATCCCGTAAATGCATCAAACGGCAAATTGGCATTAAAGGAAGCCACCAAAAAAACTAAATAGTTTTAAAGTAGTCATTGCGAAGATAATTTGGCTTTATGCCAGAATTGTGATTTTTTTCCAATCGCCATATTGAAATATATGAAATAATTGAAATAGGGAAAAATTAATGCACCAAATTCTAAATGTAATGAAAATGAATTGTAGATCGGAGACCAATTTCTGCATTTTTTGAGATAACCTTATTGAATTCGATCGAGTTTCAAGAAATTCATTAATTTATCGAATATATTTGTATTAATTTTGTGTTTGTTGTTTTGAATTCGCATAATTTCCGAGGCGCAGTAATTTTCGGTTCTTATCGTGCTAATATTCACCACAAAATTAAATACGCATATGATTTGGAGCATGATACGCTGTAAAAAAAACTCAATTTGCTTTGGATATTTTGCTATCGAACAAAATTTCCCGCATCACTTGACCTTTTTTCTTCGATATTATTTACTGCTAAATGAATCAGAAGAGCAGAGAATCGAACAAAGCAGAACAACAAAAACCAACCACGGTGAAGTTTGACAGCTGTGGCCATTTGGCCGCATGCAGGTTTTCATGGCAGCCAAAAGGTTTTATGAAGGTTCTCAAGTGGTCATAGTCATAGTCATACTAGAATATTTTCAAAATCTGTATGGTCTTAAAATGGTTTTATTAACTTGTTTTCACAGACATCTTTAGAATGGGCCACTTTGTACAAATTTCGGCTTTAAAGAAGCAAAGAGGAGGTGTTGGTAGACAAAACAGTTTTGAATATAGTTTTATCAACAAAGCCGGGAGGAATGCTGTACGGCTAGAATAAAACTAAAATTGTTACTTGGGTATGCTAGAGCTTAGGATCTTGTCCATTTAGAAGGTTTATGTCTCCAAAACAAATGTTCAGTGACCCAAAACTTTCTGATTGATGTCTAGAAATTCTGAAGTTTCCTGATTTTAGTAAGTATTCTTTTGAGTGATGTTTCTGGAGAGTCAAGACCATTTGAATATTCTTTTAAGGTAGCGCTTGTGTGCTAGTGATCTTCCGATATGTTTTGTCTTGAAATCTGGCCATATAAGCATACTGATTTTGGCAAACTTGTTCATTGGTTCTGGACCTTTTGATTGGTGATTATCAGTTCAGAATTTTCAAATATGCCAAACTAGTTTGGAAATGATTAGTTATCTAGTATAAACCAGATCTTGATCAACGCTTACGAAAGTGAAAACGTCGGATTATACCCAAGTAACCAACAATAACCACAAAAGTTCAACTCAGTGGACGCAGTGGTTCTACGCCCCAACAAAACAACCAACAATAAACAATTCATCTTTTTGCAACATAAGGTTTAAATACAACTTATGTAGGGTTTGCAATCTTTATTGCAGCTGTATCTCATATTGCAAAAGAGGGAATAAATGGGCTTTTTGGTAAGTTGGGGGTTTTAAAACTTTATGATATTGCTTTGTTCTCTCATCCAGAGATTATAATACACATACCTATTTTCGCTACATACTATATTTTCATCCTTCGTCACTACAAAACTTCATTAGTAAAGGGTGTCCCACATCAAATTGCATCACGAGAAAAACGCTGTAGAAAATTACCCATTGGGTATTTTCTCTTGAAAATTTGGGTCGAAGTAGTTTAGAGTATTTTTGTTGTTGTTTTGTTATGTATTGTTGCTGTCAGTTTTGCGAAAATCAGTTGAGCAATCAGCGCTCTCTTTTTGTTTTATTTATGCGCGTTGTCCCAGTTTTCGTTCAGCTGCAGCATCCATTCCTGGAACCTTTGGAGGAGCCCGCAAAAATGTATATTCATCAGTTATCCCAAAGTGCGATAAGACAACCCAGGATTTTGCATGTTAGTGAACAAAATTCTTTCGTGAATGATTTGCTGATCTTCTTACACCTCCTAAGAGATCTCATTGAAAACTGCACAACTGAGCGGGGGTAAACAATAAACTCTGAAGATAAACTGGACAAAACTTGGTTTATTTAGGTCTAGTACTAAAAAAGTTACGGTAGTATGAAAGTGTCGCAATAAATATCGACACACCGGTTACCGATTAAACATTTTACTGACTATATACATTGGGGCTTCAGATAGCGTAGTCGGTGAACGCACGGTCTACCAAGCCGGAGGCAACGGATTCGATTCCCGACCCGGTCTAGGAATTTTTCGGGTTGGAAAATTGCTCGGCTTCCCTGAGCATAGAGTATAATTCTCGAGTAATTCTTGTTAAGGGCCTAAAAGCCATTTGTAAACAATGACTTTAAATGTCGATTTCTCCTAAATCTTAAACCACTCTTGTAAAATTACAGCAGCAACTAGTAGCAAAATGTCAGTTCTACCATATGGAGTAGCTGAATATAGTGGGATTCTCGTTATTCGTGAAAGATCAACGTTTAAAGTCATTGTTTACAAATGGCTTTTCAGCCCTACTCATGAATTACTCGAGAATTGTGCTCGCCACACAATATACAAATTCATGCATTGTTGTTGGCAAAGAAAGCTCTCAATTAATAACTGTGGAAGTGCGCTGGGTCCTCCCTCAGCTCAGTCTGGAAAGGCGCGGCTACAAAGCAACACCATGCTGGAGGTGGCTGGGTTCTATTCTCGGTCTGGTCTAGGAATTTTTCGTTAAGGAAAATTTCTCGACTCCCTGGGCTTAGGGTATGATTTTACTTGCCACACAATCATACTAATGCAAAAATGGTATTGAAAGCTCTTAATTAATAACTGTGGACGTGCATTCTAACTAAGTTGAGAGCAAGCAATAAGCTAATTAAGGAAGCAATAAGCTTGATACGTTAAGAAAGAAGAAAGGAAGTGCGCTTAGAACACTAAGTTGAGAAGCAGGAAAAAGCTCGTTTAATGAACGTCAAAAAGCCAGGAAGAAGACTATGAACCTTTCATTTGATTTCGTTTCAACTATTGAGCCATCCCATTATGTTATTTGTTTCTTGAAATTTATCATACGAACTCGAAAATGCAAATCAGCGCCAACATTTGATTCGGGCGAATCTGCGTTTGTAAACAAACACTTTGTCTCAGAATTTATCGGAAGTTGAATGCAAATTCCTCAAATTAAATATATCAGCGGATAGAGGTAATGGAAGACATCAGAGCACAATTATGGTCATATTACAGCATTCTCAGAATATCTACGGTACTTCGAACTATTCTTGAGCTCAGCTGTTGATGTTTTGCATGATCAACAAGGTGACATACGAGGTCTTCATCGTACTAATGAGTTGCAAGAGATCCATGTCCCATGGTGTTTTCGTGATCAGAAAAGTGATTTTTACTATAATATCATGGGTACTCCACATCATTATGGAGTTCGCATCTTTATGTTCTAGAGGATCATCAACCCACTGTTTGCTATTTTCTTATCAAATATATGTTTCTGTGTTTATCCCTTGGACATTTTCCAACAGTTTTAAACACTCAGTCTTTATTTATATGGATATGTCAACACTCACATAAAAAAATAAGGCAAGCGATTTCCATATTTAATTCAAAATTATAATTTACGTTGTTGGTAGCGCATTTACAGTATACCATGTTCATGTGATACGAATAAAAACAGTTTCTTCATAACGCAAGTAATACAATTAGTGTCGGTCTTCAAGTTTAACCCTTTTCTTCTACAGCTAGCGCATCGCTTTCTTAAGAAAATTGACGCATTCTTTCGACAAATTTAAATTTCACGTCCAGTGCATAGCACTCATAGGAGTTCCATTGAGGAAATTTATTTCTTCCGAAAAAATAAACATTCAAAACGACTTCCTGGAATCCTAGGGGAGTGAAATCGTGTTATGAAATTTACCACTTACCCTCGAACGAGGCGCAACGTTGAGTGTAGTCGAGTGTGCGATTACATTAAAAGTATATTAAATTTAAGTGCCACTTTTCGGCAGCGGCTTTTCCAAGGGAACAAATCAAATGAACATGACGTCTTATCACCGTCGCTTATGGCACTGGCATGACGATGGCCGATGATAACGACGACAATAAGGAAAAATTTGATGATGTTCCTGTGATATGAGCTTTATGATATCAATTTGATATTAAATTCATATCCGTACACAGTTTGACAGACACATGTAATATTCTGCGTTATCTAATGCACATGGAGAAAATGCTAGGTTTGGCAGAAATAAATGGGATGTTTCGTGTAAATTTAAACCAGATAACACCTGAATGTAGTCTCTAGTATGGAACAGTTCAAGAATTGTTGTATGGCGAATGAAAAATTGCAAAGCCAAATCATTGTCTACCCTTCCTTTGGCTTGGAATTAAATGAGGAGAAATTCTACGTACCTGTAAAAATTCATTTTTTTTTCCTGTGTAGAGGATACCAGGCTTATCAGCGTCTTGAACATGATATATATATCAAGATGGAGTATACCACACAGCAAAAAATAATGAAATTTAACAGGCGTGTAAAATTTCCCTTCGTTTAATAGTAAGCCAAAGGGAACCGTAATCAACGAAACTGTGTGCAATCTTTCATTCGCCATACAACAATGTTGGCAATCTGCCATACAACAGACTACATTCAGGCGTTATCTGACTTAAATTTACATGAAAAGTCCCATTCATTTCTGCCAAATCTAGCATTCCCTTCATGTGCATTAGATAACGAAGAAAATTGAACGTTTCTTTTTATCTGTGTAGACCTCAGAGTCTTGAAAATTCTACGCTGAAAAATATAACAGATTTTTACAGACGCGTTAAAATTCCCCTCGGTCAATTACCCGTATAAGTAAAAGTAAACTTTGAAATAGTTTGCAATCTTTAATACAGCCGGCGATATCTGACTTAAATTTACAGGAAATTTCTCATGAAATAATAGCATTGCATATTGGAGAAAATTACACGTTTCTTTCAAGCTTGCATAGTAAGCAAGACCTCCGGCAATAATTCGTCTTAGAATTTCTCTGTAGCAATTTGACGTTGCCAATGATCCAAGCGCTATACCAAGAAGCAGGAAAGAGCACCGCCTTGTCGAAGTCCTTTTGCATGTTTCAATCGAGTCCAATAACGCACCCGATATCCTCTCACAGCATTCTACACCATCCACCGTTTCCTTCATTAGTCTTGCCAGTTTTCTGGGAAAACCGGTCTTGTCCATAATCTTCCTCAGTTCTTCACTATCAATAGGTTATGTGTAGTGATTTGATACTCACAGTAATTTTTAAGGATCTGACGCAACGAAAATATTTGATCGGTTCTCGATGAATATTCATTAAACCGGTTTGATTACTTCCTACAAATCTGCGTGTTTCACAGAAAAAAAAATATGATGAATTGTAACAGCAGCCAACCGTAAGCCAAAGCAAGCGTTAACTATGGAATTGTTTGCAATCGTTCATTCCACACAAACCTGATTTTGGCGATATGAGGCCAACATTTAAATTAAATTATCCTTGAATTTCCATTTTTTTTGCATTAAATAACGCAGAAAATTACATTTTTCTTTCAAAATGCACAGCTCAAAAAAGGAGTGTGAATTTCCGTTCAAAATCCTGCAGCTAAATGGAGCGTCACATAGAATAAAAAATGCATAAGACATCGTGTAATGTTTTCGGACTATCCATACTTTGTCGATAAAATTGTATGCAAAAGCTCGTCTTTGTTAGAACTATTTCATACAAGTTGCTGCTTCTTCTGGAATGTAATAAAATTTCACATGGTCTGATATTTACATCACAATGAAGATTCAGGTGAAGAGACTGGCCGTTAGAACAACAAAGCAGCTGGAAAGGATGGTATCGAAGTGGTACACAGAAAAAAAATGAATTTTAACAGCCTCGTAAAATTTCTCCTCGTTCACTTGTTAGCCAAAGCAAGCAAAAACCATGAAATTGCTTGCAATCTTTCATACAACAGACTGTATCTAGGCGTTATCTAGCTTAAATTTAAGAGAAATATCCCAGTATATGTAGGATAGCTTCCTAAACTTCGCTTATCGTAGGAGTTAGAACGTCTTCCTCATCCGCCATACCGATGAAACTATTCCTCTTGCTATCCTGGTAAACAGTCTCTGTGCTATTCAGCTGTTCTTAACAGTGTTGCTTACACCTTTCGATCATCTCACGTTCATCCGTCAAAATACCTCCACCTTATCCTGGCACATTTTGACTCGTTGCAGAGCACCTTTGCGAGATCGCGTCGAGTTTCTTGTACAATTTTCGGGTTTTTGAAAACGATACGGCTGCTCCCTTTCTCCATACCCTAACTTCTGTTATCCCGGAAAAGATACTTTTACTGGCATCATTTCTATTTGTTTTACACCACAACCCCATGGCACCTTCAGCTGCTGTTGATGGCTGCTGTAACACTGCTCCAGCAGTCCTCTAGAAGGGCTTCAAACTGCAACTCCGTTATCAGTTGCGAGTTCGCGTTGCTTCATTCGTTCCGGATTGTACCGTAGCGGGTGCTGGTACTGAATGCTGATAAAGACGGAAAGTCTTTGGCTCACTTTGACCATTACAAGATAGTGGTCTAAATCAATGTTTGCGCCTCGTTAAATCGTGGCGTAAAAAATATCTGAAGATTGCTCTCCATCGATCTGGGACTCGGTCTGTGGTGGTTATCTCTAAGTACACATACTTGGAAGACTGAGATGCAAAAAGGTATTGCCCAAGTACTACTGCGTATTTCTATATGGCGTATATTCGAAGCGACGAGTCGGAGGTCGTTTTTGCTCGTGAGCTGGGTTACACTTAATTTTCCAATAGCCGGTCTATATTCCTCCTTCTGGTCAACCCGAGTATTAAGATCTCCGATGACGGTTTGCTGTCATAGTTTGGGCATATGTCATATTTTCGTTTGGGGTTCGTTTCGGTGAGGTCTGAGCACGCTGATTGAGCGATATATCGGAAATAAGCTACATTTGGGTTATTAGCACGTATTTCTGATGGATTTGATGAGCTCATCAGAGCATGCTGTGAATTTGACTGTCATCTTTCGTTTTTTCACTTGTTTGCGCGATTTAAAATCTTCGTTTCCAAAATGTCACGCATTGAGAATGAAATGAAAATTAAGGTTTTCAACACTAGGCTAAACGAAAATGCTGTAACTATGTAAAAGTTGACGAAGCGCTCTTAATAGTTCGGAGAATACTTTTCTTTGGATAAACTGTTGGGTAGAGGCAAAAAACCCGAATCTTCCAACACAAAACTGGACTAGAAAGTTATATCTTCCTTTAGGAAGAACAAATTGGTGATGAATATCTGAATGGCACAGATAAATAAGGAGTCGAAACAGGGGGCATCCCAGTTGCGGCAAAAGAGGAAAAATTATCAGCTCCAACTTTGAATGACGTTAAAGAAATATTCAACTAAGCTTCCTTTTTCCCGAATGCGAATTGTCGGGTCTTTCGTTTAACACCTGCCATAAGATTTTGAACAGTCTCCTTGTCCACTTTATTCGCCGCAGAACGCCAGTTTGCCTTGATTCTTCTTGAGGTTCCGCTTGACGATGGCCCAAAATTGTTCGATTGGGCGGAGCTCGGGTGTGTTGGGAGGGTTCTTATCCTTGGGCACCACTTGTACGTTGTTGGCAGCATACCACTCCATGGCCTTTTTTCCGTAATGGCAAGATGCCAAATCCGGCCAAAATAGAACGGAACCATTGTGCCGCTTCAGGAAAGGCGGTAGACGTTTTTGTAGGCACTCGCTCATATAAATTTCCTGGTTGACGGTTCCGGTCGCAATGTAAACGTTGCCCTTCAAGCCACAGGTACAGATGGCCTGCCACGCCTGATATTTCTTCGCGAACTTTGACAATTGTATGTGCTTGAAAATACCTGCCACCTTTCCCCGTCCGGTTGCCGTATAAAATTCCTGTCCAAGAAGCTGTTTAAAGTCTGCCTTGACGTAAATTTCATCGTCCTGTTCCACGCAATCAAACTTCGTCGGTATAGTCGTGTACAACTTTCGCGATCGTGCTTTGGCCGACGTGTTTTGTTTATCGTCGCGATTTGGAGTCACCACTTTCTTGTAAGTCGACAGTCCAACTCGTTGTTTAGCTCTATTCACAATTGAAGGCGCCACTTCCAGCTTCTTTGCGACATCTCGGACGGAGAGGTTGGGGTTCCGCTCGAAACAGCGGGCAACTCTTTTTGTAGTCGCTGTGGCCTCCGGTTTCGATTTCCCCAGGAACAAGCTTTCCTGGCTGTCGATAAACGTTCACCGAACACTTTTAATACGTTGATAACAGTTGATCTAGCCACATTCAACAATTTCGCCAACTTGACGCGAGAGTAGTTTGGATTTTCGCCATGCACGTACAAAATTTTGATGCGTTGCTTCTCTTACTTCGACGACATTTTGATAACTGAAGTGCTAAGCTCAAAATAAAAAAAGAGGCATGATCCTACACGCACACATCTTCAAAATGAGGGTTGTGCAAAATTGTTGAATGCACGATGAAAGGAAATGCGTCAAGTTTAAGTCGACCAAATTTTGATCGAAACACCCTTTATATTAAAAGAAAAGAAAAGAAACAGACCTCCAGCCCCACCAATGAACTCACAAGCAAAAAAAAAAAAATCCCCGGTAAAAAAAAAAACATAAACAAGAGAAATTTCCCAATTCCAAAAAAAAAAACAAAAAAAATAAGAAGTTTCCCAGTCCGTTTCCATTTTTGAGAACGCTTTTTTCTGCGAAATGAGTGACGCTAATATTAAGATGACAGAACACTACCTCTTGTTGCTCGGGCGGAGTACTAAACAAATGGGAAAAAATCATGCGAACAGAATCCAGAAAATAGAAAGTTCCAGTCACATAGGGATAGCTTCACTTCCAAGCACTAGGTTTCATACAAGGACTCATTATAAGGTATAGTTTTACGATGTTTGATTTCAATACTGTGTATTGAATCACATCACCAGATAACAACTTCAGAAAATAAATTCGGAGACGCGTTAATACCGTAAGTCTTAGTATGGACTCCACAAAAGTTCTGGACCATAAAGATGACACTGATTCCAAGTAAAATGTTTAGTTTTATTATAGCCATATAGCACTCCTCCCGGCTTTGTTGATAAAACTACATTCAAAACTGTTTTGTCTACCAACACCTCCTCTATGCTTCTTTAAAGCAAAAATTTGTACAAAGTGGCCCACTCTACAGACGGTTGTGAAAATGAGTTAATAAAACCTACATAAGACCATAAAGATTTTGAAAATGTTCTAGTGAAAGATGTTTTTATCACTTGAGAACCTTCATACAACTTATTGGCCGCCCTGAAAACCAGCATACGACCAAATGGCCACAGCTGTCAAACTTCATTGTGATATCCTGGTTGGTTTTTTGTTGTTCTACTTTGTTCGATTCACCTCTTGGTGCCCAAATAAATTAATTTCTAGAGGCCTTCAAAAAACTTTAACGGGCCATGTAGTAAGAATGCCGGATACAAATATCGCAATAATGGTGTTTGCCTTGAATTCGGTCAGAACAATACACAGAAGCGCGCAGCATGCAAGATCGTTAGACCTAATAGCCCATGATTATGAAGAGTAGGACACTAGAGGAACTAGAGACAAGCAGTCTTCAACCACGTTTCGTGGCAAAACATTGTAACGCAGATGCAGTCCAAATATTACGTTAGAACGTCATTCGTAAGTAAATAAATTTATAAAGATGCGAGGCATGAAAAAATTCCTAACCTTCTGACAAGTTTCATAGCACAACATCAAATAACATTATTGATCTCTTTGTGCTAACGCGTATGAATCCGACACATTAATTAACCAGAAACTCTCGAACCTTCTGGTTCCCGAATTTTGCAACATCAACACCGTTCCGCACTGGAAGCCCTGCTTACCGATACCTAGTGTCGATATTCAACTGTGAACTATGCCTACATGCGCACGTTGTTGCTGAGCGCTTCCTGACGCCATGGACACCGAATTCAAGCATGAACAAGCTCATACATCCTATTTCAACAGCAAACATCATCATGCTCGACCGAGCATGACCTCTATCTCTCGTTTCACCGTAAACTTCCGTTGAATCGCAATGGAGGTGTTTGCCCGCGTGGTCCCCGCCTTCAGAACGCCCCTCCCGGTTCAACTAAACTAAACATACCGCTCTGTGGCGCACCTCTACAATGCAAACATTGCTCGCTCTCTATGTATGTGCCTACCGGATGGGGGTTCAGCTTGCCAGTGCAGTCCAGACGAGATTATGAAACTGGAAATCATCTGCTACATTATTAATTCTTTTAACCAGCAAACGTGTTGCAGATAACTGCATGCTTTCAATGGAGGGTTGTTTTGTTCCATGCATGTAAGGCCTACACACAAGCTAGTTGGGGCTCCTGGTCGTCCTGGTTTTATTACAACCTTAGAACATGACCACGACACGTACGAGATTAAACACATTCTGGCCAACTAGGCGCATCGTCACATTCACAACTGTGTGAAATGAGAGTATGGCCGTGCACCGGATGCAAACGAAGACGAAGGACAATACCTAGTATTCTTGTTTATTAAAACATCCTCGAAGCCAATGTTTATGGTGCTTTTCCAGCGGCGGCATGGGTTGTTCCACATTATGCAATCTCAGCACGTTGTACGGTCCATGCATTTCGTGTCTCTTTCGGTTGCATGCATCGGTTTCCAGTTTCTTTTAATGGACGGACTGTATGGAAAAATACCTTCAGATGGCAGTCTCATAAATTCAAAATTATGACCGGACAAGTGTCCGGTATGTAGTCTTTCAGTGTCAATTTACCCAACTCTTTCCATCCCGAATTCCAACTATTTGGACATGTCTGTAAAATTATCTTGTCATCTCCTACGTTGTTTTCCACCTGTTCAGCTCGTTTCATAGTTCTGTCACACGTACTAACACTTATGGTGATTCTCTCCCAGCTTATCGATGCTCTAAACGAAAATCCATCCACATCAGCTGCTACGTGCTATAACTCTTGAAATTTCCATCATGAATATTAAGATCGGAGCCCCACTTGAAGCACCTCGAACGAGAAAAATGAAGATATGAAAACAAAGGTCAGCATCAAGAGTAATCCGAGATGATGGGCTAATGAGGGTTCGAAGGATGTCTGGCTTCAAGCCCAATTCGGCCAGCAGAGAAAGAAACCAATAGAGTAGCTCGTGTCAACTTTGAATCCCTTTCTCGAGGTGGTGCTCGGCTGGTGTGATGTATTACGTTTCCGAGAGCGCAAGGAATATTTTCTGGCTGAGCTGTTTTACTGTGTCTTCGTTTATGAAACGAAGACAGCTGAGGGAAAACAGCTGGAATTTGTCTGATGGCTATTGAGGGTAAGAAAAGGTTAGTTAATGAAGGTTGGTGTTTCGAAATGGAATAGAAATGGCATATTTCATTTCAAAGCTATGGTTATATTAATATTGGTCGGGTATTTTTCAGATAAAACATGTTTATGAATAAAATTAAAACTTTTTTTTTGCATTGCTTAGTTTTTCAAAGCTGTAAGTTCTACCTAATGCATGGTCTGTTGTAGGGGGGTGGTGTCATCAATTTTTAAGAGGCATTGGTTATCCTAAGTACAGCTATGCTCATGCTGTACAGTAAGTGAAATTCATTGAATGGACCCCTAATATGTGGACCCTTAGGGCCATGCCCTCTTCGTCCCTCAAATACCGGACAAGTTTTCATGTATTCAAAAGCCAATAGTTCTACAAGCATATTGCAGTTATTGCTCTAAAGTTCGAATACTGATATCGGCTATCAATTTCTAAATAATCCTCAGTGCAGCGTCATGACGCATATCTTGAAAAGAATTGTACTCATCTGTTATCCTGAACGGGCATAGACATGTATTACCTGAAAATAGAAATGGAACTCGAATTAGTATATATATGATAACCAGCACTTTTCTGATTTTTTGTTGTTGTAATAGAGCAGCAAGAGGATACATTTGTTTATTGAGCAACTTGATTTGCATTATATCTATGTCTGGACAAAACAGCCAAGGTGGCTGAAAGTCACGATAGTATTTTTTTTTTTTTAAAACCGGTTGATTTTTTGGGTAACACTTCTTTTTCTTGATTGATAACATGACTTTCAGATGCTGAGGCTGGTAAATCGCTCGTCAGTATTAGATTTCTTTATTTCGAATCCATTTAAATGAGCATGAGCATGAGCATGATTGACTACTCGGGGTCGTTACTCCGTTATTGCCAGATGAGCTATTATTACACACACAACCAACAGATGAAGTTTGGGACGAACAAACATTTGCAATGTGTTAAAACTACTGATACATGACTGAGGCAATACCGCCTAGCCCAAATTCAGGTTGAACTAAGAAAAGGTAAGAATGTATTGACGCTTAATTGGAAGCCGAAAACACCTCTGCAATTCCAATAGAAATCACTGGGATGTTGGATAAAAGGCAGAATAGTTCGCACTGGTAAACGATACGTTGAATTCGTTCGACGTCTAGTAAATTATTTATAAACAAGATCGATTCCTGATTTGGACCGGACCAATAGTACAAATAGTACAAGTAACACCACTTATCATATTAATTATTAAATATTTTTTAATTATTAAATATTTTTAACCATCTTTTAGATCATACTAGATGTTTTGTTGAACATGGAGGACGCAGCAAGCTGTGCTTTGAACTGACGTGTTTTGTTCTTGCTGCGTCGTTTTCGCGGAAAAAAATCCAACAATAATTCGTAATGTGGTGCATACCGACCTAGCCACAGTCTTACTCAGCATATATGCACGATCAACCGAGTGCGATATGGATTGCTTATGCTTGGTAAGCATTATCGGTATAAACATCCAACATCGTTCAACGGACGATAAATGCTTATGCTGACGCAGCGTGTGCTACGCGATCGGCACCCGTTTAGCTTTAAGAAAGAAACATTAAATAAACGTATTACTGTTCCAACCACCGAGTGATTCACTACATATCACATGGCGATCCTCTGCCAGTGATTCGAATTAATTAATTAATTAACAGTGAAAAATAGTTAGCAACATGTTAAAGATAAGTGTGAAAAGCAAAATCTAGGAAAATGGTGTGAAAGTGCGAAAACCAACTGCATCCGCTATCCGCGGTACGAATGCAATTTCATTGTGACGATGAGCCAGACAGTTAGTGCACGATGGGAAAAACTAATTCTAAGTCGGCAGTGACCCATAATGCGGACCCGCAGATTCGCATAGTTAACAACCAAGAACTACATGGTGAAATTTTGGAAAATAGCGAAGTGTTAATCTATGTGATTTTAGTGCTTGTAGTTATTCATTTGTCTATTACTTTATACAAAATTCTCATGAAAAAAGAGAGGAGACGAGCACTACGATATGCTAAAAGTATAGAAGAACTACCAAAAGTCAAAAAAAAAAAAAAAAAAAAAAAAAAAAAGACGACGAGAAGAGGAAGCGGAACTGAAATGATAGAAAAAAATCGCAGAAACGCTCAGGAAGGACAAAAAAAAGATAGAAAAAGTGGGAAAAAAAAGGAATTGCCATTTTAACGAAGCAATTGGAGGAAAAGAAGGCTATCATCGAAAATTATTACAACAAGGCAGCCGCCGCAGGTGCAAAAAAAAAAGAAACAAGGTGTTATAGAGATTTTGTTGTGGGACTATCGCGAGTTAATGATGAATGTGGCGGACAACAGGGGGAGAATTGAGGAGAATTAGGCTAGATATGCATAGGAGAATATCAACATGTGTAGAAAGGCTGGAAACAACATTGGCTAGAGATGACGATAGCTGGACTTCTAGGAACAATCAGGACTTATGGACGCAGCTGGAAGGTGCATCCATACAAGAGAAGTATCGTCCAATTAATTTTTTATTTATTCCAAATATATAATCATGTTATTTTTAGGAAAGAAAAGAGCTTAGATTTAAATCCAAAATGGAAAGAAAATGTAAGAAATGTTATAAGAATTCAATGGATAAGTTTTTTGAAGCAGGAGATAGTTTAAGCAGATTGCTCGACAATCTAAAGAAAAACAGGAATTTAAGCAAAGCTACAAAGGATAAAAAATTTATTCAAGTAAATAGTACCTTAAAAGTACTTAAAAATATTGTTGTCGAGTTCGAAGGGAATGAAAATCATGAATTATTAAGAACCAGATACGTTCAATTAAAAAATGTAGCAAGGGAGTGCATCCAATTATTACAGGAAAACCCTTTGGAAAGGACTGAGATTGAAAAGGAGCAAGAAATACAAACAGAGGAGGAATTAGATAGAAGAAAGGAAACAGAAGATAAAGCAGGTACAATAAAATCGAAGGAAATTGAATCTGAAATCGATTCAGAGTTAGAATCAGAAATAGGCTCCGAAATAATCAAAATGACGACTTTAGACCTTAATGTAGCCATAAAATTGGTAGATAAATTTGACGGAAAACAATCGAAAATTTCAAGTTTTCTTGAATCGAATTGAATTTTCAAACTTATAGTAATGTACCCGAACAAAACATCTTAAGCTTTCTTAAGATAAGATTAATTGGTCCTGCACATGGATCTATAAATACTGCAAATTCTGTAGCAGGAGCAAAGGAGCTACTTAAACAGAAGTTCGGAATAAAAATAACACCACAGGCTATCCAAAATGAAATGAGTAATACAAAACAAAAGCGAGAAACTGTATCAGAATTTGGTGATAAAATAAGTGCGTTAGCAAGTAAACTTGCTGCCGCTTATGTTTCACAAGGAACATTTAGTGATGAGTCAGCAGCATCGGACATAGTGCAACCTATTGCTGTGAATGCCTTTACTACATGAATCAGAGACGCGCAAACAGCTTTCTTCGTAAAAGCTAGGAACCCTACACATCTGAACAAAGCTACTTCAGATGCGTTGGAAGTTTCTCCAACGACATCTACTAACTCGGAAAATGTATTATATTTTCAACAAGAAAAAATTTAGGAGTAATTTTCACACATGGAGAGGCCGAGGATCTGAAAGACAACGAGGTTTCTCCAGAGGACGTGGTAATTACCGTGGAAGAAGTGATTATCACCAATCAAATCGTAACAGAGGTAATTACCGAGGAAAGTGTAATTACCACAATACCGATCAAAGACCCCCAAAATAATTCATTCGAATTATAATAACTCCAACAGACAAAACTCAGATAGACAACAAGGTCAAAGAGGAAGGAATAGGCAAGCCAATATAGTAGCTGGAGACTACCCGGAACAAGCAGCAAGGGAAGAAGAGGACGTTGCAAACGTCATTGATCTTTTTCGTGACCAACGGACGAAAAAGACTACCTACCATCCATATGACAATAGAAAATGAACAAATACCATTTATACTTGATAGTGGAGCTAGTTGTTCAATTATTGCTGTACAACTGGTTTCATCAACATTAAAAATCAACAGAAACGACACAATTAAAATTCGAGGTGTTAACGGAAACACGACAGCAAGAGGAAGTATTAATGTAAACCTCAATTATGGAGATTTATCATTTCAACAAAAATTATATGTTGTAAATGATTTACCTCCTAATGTACCAGCACTACTTGGTACAGATTTTCTATTAAAATATGAAGCGACACTGAATTTTAAAAGAAGTACAATTATAGTTACTGTAGGTGGTGATAGGGTAGAATTACCTGTAAATTCTCCACTTGCAGCTATGATATGCGTACCAGCAAGATCAGAAATAACAGCATTTTTAGACGTGGATTTCAAAACAGAACACGTTTTGTTAAATGAAGAAATTAAACCTCATATATTCATTGCAAACACAATTATTAGACCTATAAATGGGAGAATACCGGTAAAAATTTTAAATGTATCAAACAAACCAGTAATTTTGAATGAACTGAAACCAAAAATGAACAAACTTGAAAATTATGACATTATTCAATTAAAAGAACTGGAAAAAACACAGAAAGAGCAAATAAATTGTTAAAGGAGTTGAAACTCAACCATTTGAAAGGTGAAGAAAAAGCTATTATTTCCAAAATATGCTTAAAATACAAGGACATATTTTGCCTTGAAGGAGATAAATTGACGGTAACAAAAATTTTTACACCTTCAATTGCCGTAAAAGAGAAAACACAGCCGGTTTATACAAAACCATACAGGTTACCAAATTCTCAAAAAAGACGAAGTAGCAAAACAAATTAATAAAATGCTAGAAAACAATATAATAGAGGAAGCTAAGTCCGAATGGAATAGCCCTGTACTTTTAGTACCAAAAAAATCATGTACTGATGATAAAAAAATGGAGACTAGTAATAGACTATCGAAAAGTTAATAACGCAATCCAAAATGATAGGTTTGAACTTGGTAATATAGAGGATATTATAGACTCGTTGGCAGGAGCCAAGTATTTTACACATCTTGACCTTTCTCAAGGATACTTTCAATGTGAAATAGATTCTGAGAGTCGACCAATAACAGCTTTTACAACAGCCTCAGGTCAGTTTCAAATGACTATGCTACCGATGGTTTAAAAAAATAAGTCTATCAACTTTCTCAAGCTTAATGACAGTTGCGATGTCTGGCCTGTGTATGGAAAAATGTCTAATTTATTTAGATGACATAATAATCTTCGGAAAGACACTAAACGAATATAATAAAAATCTTATTTCAATTTTTGAAAGACTAAGAGGAGTGAATCTCAAACTTAAACTTTCCAAAATGTAATTTTCTAAAATAAGAACTAATTTATTTAGGACATTTCATTTCAG